>VYZQ01059777.1:11893-35161 GCA_013400655.1 Mystacornis crossleyi
AACGAGGGGAAAAAAAAAAAGGCAAAACAAACACCTGTAGCAAAATCTATAGTGTATTTTGTGTAGCAACCATGTCCTCTTCTTTAAAAGCTTTTTAAATTGTATCACGAAAGGCACCTGGTTAAAATTGAACAACATCTATAAATTAATATTTTCTTTAAAGCATTCAGAATCCCTTTGTTTCTGAAGAAAATACAGCTCATTTTCATCAAAATATTGAGAAACTTCAAACCTGCTGTAGTCTTAGCAGAAGTAGCATCAGTTTCAAAAAATGTCTTCATGTCACATGGACATGGATGGAATCTTTCCTCTTTCTCTTAACAGTGCTTGCATACTGACATCCTTTTCAAAGGCACTGGTAAACCCTGGTGTGAGGTTTAAACAGAAGCTCTCCAGGGCAAAGCTGATGGTAGTGGTAGATGGGACACAGTGCTTTTTGCTACGGCGACATTGTGTCCCCTGAGCTAACCATTTTGCCGTTTGGTCACCCATATTTATAGAAGCTGTCTAAAGTTGTCTTTGACTGCAGGCTTGGCAGGCTCAGATGTGTAGGAGAGGTAAACCTTCCTCAGGGTTCTGGTGGCCAGGCACTCGTGCTGTGTGCTCTGAACAGCATCACTCTTCTCCAGGTCACCTCAGAGCCTTGTGAAGGCACAGCTTCCCACATCTCCCCAGCCCACTGTATGCTTAGCTGCAGTTTACAAAGGCTAAGAGGGCTGCTGAGGCAATTGGTCTGATTCTGCTTCTTTTATAATACCAGTGAAAATCCAACTAATTTTATTGGAAGTACAATAACAGTTGTAATAAAGATAGATGAGAAGAAAAGTGGCATGTTAAGGAACCTATTCCTTTCACCAGCTTATGTAGAATTATTTCTGATGGGAAAAGCATAAGTGGCTACCCTGATCAAAAATATATGCTTAGTTTTATTTGCATCTAAGTCTGCTGGAAGAATCTGTATGTGAGAACAAAACTACAACGTGGAGTTTTATGTCTTTATTTACGTTTGGCTATAGGAATACTGTAATCTTAAGGATCCCATTATACCAAGATGAGATATCAATGTCTCATACAGTTTTCGCTTGTAATGAATTGCCCAGAGGGTCTTTGCATGTGGTAATCGCATACCATCATTTTACAGTGGAAAGCGTGTGTTTGAGCTTGAATACTTGGGATCTCCAGAATGTTTACTGAAAGAACAGAGGTAATTGTAGAATCAATATCCCCTTTAGAACTAATGGTTCTGTTGCTTAATATTTTATACAGAGAAATAGTTATGCTGCATAAGAAACCTGAGAAGGACATTCATATTGTAAATTTAATGAAACAACTGAAACACCTGGTATTGTCTGAAAATGACATGAAGGATTTAGAAGAGTCTTTGAGCTAGTGAAGCTGGTGTATAGTATTTCAAGCTGAAAATAAAGAGAACAATAGCATTTTTGAACCCTCTTCAGGGTTCAATAGCTGTTTGGAAGAGATGAGATCCACCTGATTAGGTAGGACAAATCTATCTTTGTCAACAGCCTGGTATGGTTTGTAAGACACCCGGTAGGGAGAGATTTAAATTAGGAATAACTGGGGAGGGAGAGATTTCTCAGCAAGTAAAGAAGCTGTGTGTGGAGTAGGCAAGCCAAAGGCCTGGGGTGATGGGAGCAGAGCTAGACACAGTAATTAACAAAACAAGGAGTGAAATGCAATCTGTTTAAGAACAGGCATGTCTCAAAGGAGTGTGTCTCAAAGTGTGTCTCAAAGAAGGAAATGTCTCAAAAATAGCCTTGTTAGGAGAGCTCTCAAGCCTGTATTCAGTAGTCAGCACAATTGGGTGAGTCTCTGTGGTGGTTTGACTCTGGTTAGATCAAGCACCCACCAAAGCCGCTCTGTCACTCCATTCCTCAACTGGACAGAGGGAGAAAAATATAACAAATGGTTGAGATAAGGGCAAGGATGGATATATCCCTCATCAACTACCCTGATGGGCAGAATGGATTTAACTTGTGGTATTAATTTTTTGACAACAAAATGAGAATAAAATAAAAATGAATACAAAAAAATCTTAAAACACTTTCTCCTCATCCCTCCCTTCTTCCTAGAAATAACTTTACTCCCAAATTTTCTACTTCCTTCCCCTAAGCAATGCGGCGGAACAGGAACAGGAGCTGTGGTCAGTTCATCACATGTTGTCTCTGACACCTGTAAAGAAAGAACCTTGCAATCTTCTGCTCCAGCCTGGAGTTCTTCCCACAGAAGACAGTCCTTTGCAAACGGCTGCAGTGTTAGTCCATCCCATGGGCCACAGGAGACAGTCTTCCACATATTTTCCAGAATGAGTCTTTCCTGTGAGCTGCAGTTCTTCGTGAACTGTTCTAGCATGGGTCCATTCTACAGAGTGCAATCCTCTTTGAACAGAATACTCCAAAATGAGACCCCCTTGCTATGGATGACAAGTCCTGACAGCAAACCTACTCCAGTGAGGGCTCCTCTCTGCAGGGTCAGAGGTCCTAACAGCAGCCTGCTCCAACATGGGTTTTCCACAAGGTCACAGAATATTCTGAGCATTCACCTGCTTTGGCATGAAGTTCTCTACAACTGGCACATGGTTCACTGCATGACTGTGGATCCCATGGGCTGCAGGGTCACAGTTGCCTCACCATGGGCTGCAACACGGGCTGCAGGGAAATCTGACCTCCAGTGTCTGCAGCACCTCCAGCCCCTCCTTCTGCACTGACCTGGCTGTCTGTAGAATTGTTCCTTTCTTATATTCTCCCTGTCCTCTCCCAGCTGCTACTGAGCAGTAATTTTTTCCCTTCTTACCTCTGTTATCCCAGAGCACCACCATCATTGCTGACAGGCTCAGCCTTGGCCAACAACAGTGAATCTATCTTAGAGCCAGCTTTGTTGGACATAAAGCAAGTTTCTAGCACCTTCTCATAGAAGCCACCCCCGTAACTGCCCTGCTACCAAAACCTTGCCACACACCTGTAATACAACCAGTGAAATGCCTCTAGCACTTGCTGTATGGAAAAAAAAAAAAACCAAACCAAAACCACAAAACCTCCCAAAAACCAAAAAACCCCCAAAACCTCAGAAGGAGTTAGAAGTCTGTGTGCTGTCATAATGCTACGTCAGTGGATCAGGGAAGTTTGGTAAGAGAGCTCCCATGAAAGGAGTGAGGTAATGGTTGGATACAGGCTCCTTAGAAAGAACAGAGTGGGATGGTGAAAAGAATGGTTTTCCCTTTATGTGAGAGAGCAGCAGGAATGCACAGAGCTCTGTCCAGGGGTAGGTAAGGAGCCAGATAGGAGCTTGTGGATGAAGGTCAGCAGGTGGACCAGCGTGGTTGCTGCTGCAGTGGGTATCTGCTACAGATCTCCTTAGCGGGAAGAAGTAGTAGCCAAGGCCTCCTCCAGATGACTGGAAGGAACATCACATTTACAGGCCCTGGTCATTGTGCAAGAATTCAACCACTCTGATATCTTTTGGAGGGACAAAACAAAAGGGTTCAAACAGTCTTGGATTTTCCAGAGCATGTGGATGATGGGTGATGGAGGAGCCAAGAAGGCAGGGTGCTGTCCTTGTCCTGCTACTTACAAGCAAGGAAGAACCGGTCATGGATGTGAAAGTCAGGGGCAGCCTTGGCTGCAGTGACCATAAGGTTGTGGGTTCATGATCCTACAAAAAAGGTGAAGGGCAAAAAGCAGGACCACATCACCAGGTTTTAGGAGAGTAAACTTTGATCTCTTTGGGGATATGCTTACCCAATAATGTATAATATGTTATTACAGCGTTTCAGATTTTTTGACATAGCCATGTAAATACTAGAGTTTTCTTTTAATGTATTTGTCTGTTGGTAACTCACAATTCTATGGTAGGAGAGCGTCTTCTGGATTTTTGAGGTAAATACTGATTTTGTAAGCAGTTTTCTGTCTTCATTTATACTTTAAAGTCAGAGACTGCACTGATATGAATAAATATCAGGATATCCAAATGAATACATCTGTAATTCTCCACTCCAGCAGTCCCAATTAAGGCAGGAGACTGAATATCTTTGTCATGTCTGTGTTACTTGCTTTAAAACCCTTCCATAAAACGTTTTTTTTTGGGAGCAGCGCCTACAAAGACATGACCTGGCTAAAGCAGTCATATGTTGTGTCTGCTGCTTATCAGAATGATCAGTACAGGCTAATTGTTTCCTCAAATTCCTCCGTGAGTTGTCTTCATCTATTGCTTCCTCGTGCTTATATTTTAGGCTCTGCCAAATAGAAAAAAAATTTCATAATGGTCAGTTCTTTCTTTTTCTATTTCTGTTCTGTGTTTGTATGGAAGATCCTTGCCTTTTGATAATTCTAAGGAGAGCCTTGTCTAGATACAGTGACAATGACAAGTACTAGTGTTAATGCTTATGCTGGTATTCTTGTTTATACATCTGAGAAGCTCATCTGTTTGCATAAATATAACTGGTTTTTTGGCTTGAAACTGCTCTGCCTAAGAATCTATGACCTGCCAGGAATACAACTTTTAATATTTGAAAGGCTTTGCCTTCCAAATTCTGAGATCCAGCAAGATTACATCAGCTGGCTTCCCTTGATCAACTAAGTGGTTTACCCTGCTGTAGGAAGAAATCAGGTTTGATAAGCAGGACTTTTCCCCTCATGAAGCTGTGCCGGCTGTGACTGATGGCTGTGTTGTCTTCCAAGTGTTTTTCAATAGCTCCCAGAATAATCTTTTCCATGATTTTACTGGGAACTGAAGTGAGATCGTGTCCTGGTTTTGGCCAGGACGCGGTTAATTTTTTTGCAGTATCTGGGAGAGGGTGTAACTGGGTGGGTGTAGCCAGGACCGGATGTTATTCTATACCACCTACTGTCAGCTGGGGAGGCAGAGGTAGAGGGACTCNCCTGCTTCTTGCTCTTCTTGAAAATCTGGACAAGGTTCACCAGCTTCCAGTTACCTAGACCTCTCCAGATTCCCAAGACTGCTCCAAAATCATTGAGACATTCAATGACACCAGCTAGCTATTTCAGGATGTTTGGATGAATCCTATCAGGCCGCATGGATTTGTAGGGATTCAGCTGTAACAGCAGATCCCGCAGAAGTTCAAGGTCCACTGGGAGTTGATCATTCTCTCAGTCATGGTCCTCCAGTTCAGGGCACTAGGACCCCCTTGGTCCATCATCTGTCTTGAAGACAGAGGCTAAAAAATACATTAAACATCTCTGCCTTGTCCGTATTCGTGTTTGGGAAGTGACCATCCTCATCGTGTAAAAGGCCTANAGCTGAAGTGAGATCGTGTCCTGGTTTTGGCCAGGACGCGGTTAATTTTTTTGCAGTATCTGGGAGAGGGTGTAACTGGGTGGGTGTAGCCAGGACCGGATGTTATTCTATACCACCTACTGTCAGCTGGGGAGGCAGAGGTAGAGGGACTCTCGGACTTCGGAGAAGAAGGGTGTGCCTTCTGGTTGTAAAAAACCCAGATGTAGTGGAGGGGGAAAGCTGTCTGCCACTGTTCATTGACTCAGGGCCTGCAGTGAGCATTTATGCATGTGAATCACTCTCTCTTTTNCAAAATCATTGAGACATTCAATGACACCAGCTAGCTATTTCAGGATGTTTGGATGAATCCTATCAGGCCGCATGGATTTGTAGGGATTCAGCTGTAACAGCAGATCCCGCAGAAGTTCAAGGTCCACTGGGAGTTGATCATTCTCTCAGTCATGGTCCTCCAGTTCAGGGCACTAGGACCCCCTTGGTCCATCATCTGTCTTGAAGACAGAGGCTAAAAAATACATTAAACATCTCTGCCTTGTCCGTATTCGTGTTTGGGAAGTGACCATCCTCATCGTGTAAAAGGCCTATGTTATTTCTACACTGCATTTTGACATTAATGTATTTTTTAAAACTCTTTTTAGTATCCATGGGAAAGATTTCACACCACACTTTCATCTAGGTGAAAGAGATTAAGAAAGTTCCTTTTTTATATATCGTCATTACACGAATGTGTACTCCACTGTCTCAGCTCTTTTCTACTTAACAAAGTGAGACCCTTTGAGGATTTTTTCCTAATAATAATATGCTTTGTACAATTCAAGTAAATGAGAGATTAAAATGTCTCCAGAAGGACCATAATTTTCTAGAACTATTCCTCCAAAGCACAGGATGACAGAATTATTTTTTCCCTTCAGTATGTGAAGGAACTTGGATACCTTGAGGTATACTTAAACTTTAAATCTTGATATTATAGAAAGTATTTTATTTTCATAAAATGAGTTGATTCATGCAGAATGATGTCCTCAAAATGCCAGCAACTTTGATAAAGGGCTAAATTGTTCTAATCTGGTGATTGTTAAAGGAATATCTTAGCTGTTTTCTTTAAATCAGTTTCATTACTCAGATACGTGATCTATGAAGTCTGTACCAGCTACTAAAGTACAATACATCTTAAATTAAAATGATGATTTTCCTTGGCAAGACAATACAATGTTCTTTGTAATTCAATGAATTATGTGGGTATACTTGTCAGTATAAATTTTCTGGAAACAGTAATAAACCATTCTATCATTTATTTTATTGCTAGAGAAAATAATCTTTTTCTATTCATACAGATGTATCATTTCCATTACTCCTTAAGAAGGACTTGGCAATACTTCAATCTGAGTGCCATTAGAAAGCATTCTATTACTGCTCAGTAAATATATTACTTTCTTTTCCATTATGCTTACAAATCTCCAAAGAAGGACTTGCTTTTATTACCCTGGTCTTCTCTGGCACAGAAATAGCCTACTCCAGAATCTGTCCATCCACAAAAATAAGTGACTTTTCATGGAAACACTTCTCACATACCAATGACATTGCAGTGGCAGGGCTCACAGAATTTTTTTCACCATTCAGTCCTAGAACTCCTCAGTATGGTCGAAGTAGCACAACATATAACTATATATCTAATATAATATTAGTCAAGTTACTATAATTGTAAAATTCCCCTAATTTATATTGTACAAATGAATATGCCCTGTTATCTGACTGTAGTCTCTTCTCAGTTGTGACTAGACAACAAAGCCTCCAGACAGTTTATTCAGTGTTCGGTTTTAAGAGATTTTGCTTATAATATAAACTGCATGGCTAGAAGGAGTTAGAGTTTATGGTTCCAAGTGCAGTCTGTAGGGGACACACAGCCTGCACAAAACAGCAAGAAATTTCTTCAGTGACACACACAGGAGGGAGGGGGAGGAAGAGAACATACATGGAAAGGACAGACAATGTGGAGGAATGGAAATTTGCAATGACAAGGAGCTGCAGGAGAAAGGTACCAACAATGATGCAGCAAATTAGGATGACAGAGGAGCTCATGCATTTCTACTGGATATCATTTAACACATAATTTTTACACACTTTCTCATATTGTCAGGCTTTAGTCCTAGCCATCAACTAAGTACCAGGCTGTTACTCAGTGACTCCCCTCCAACTCTCTTGGTGAGGTGGGAAGGAGATTGAAAAACATGAATAAAACTCATGAGTTGAGATAAGAATAGTTTGAGAATTGAAACTAGACAAAATAAATAGAAGATAACTGTGATAATAATAATGATAAGAAAATAATAATAAAAATAACAACTGTAATGAAAAGGAGAAAGACAGATTAAAAAAACCCAGGGAAATGCACAGTACAGTTGCTCACCACCCACTGACCATTACCCAGCAAGTGTCCGAGCAGGACTCGCCCTGTCCCTACCAGCTGCTATGGTTTACCATATAAACCAGTTTATATGCTGGTCATGACATTTTATGGTGTTGGAATATGCCTTTGGCTCACTCAGGTCACCTGTCCTCGTTGTGATTCCTCACAACTTCTTGTGCAGCCCCTCACTGGCAGAGCGTGAGACACTGACAAGTCCCTGACTCAGGGAAAACACTGCTTAGCAAAAGCCAAAACATCAGTGTGTTCTCAATATGATTCTCACACTGAGTACAAAGCACAGCACTGGACAAGCTACTGGGAAGAAAAAAAACTCCATCACAGCTGAAATCAGGACATACATAAGAGGAGTTTTTCTACTTAAGTGTAAAGTGCAGCTTTGACTGCTGTTTTTATTTCTAACTGTATTGGTTTTGCTAAGTAGTTGCAAAGCTACAAAAAGAGTAAGGAAATATCTCATCTTCCCTGTATATGACTCTTTGATCCTAGACAGATCCAGCACTGCAGACAGGGAAGGATAGGAGCTGATTTCCAATTAAACCTGTCTGTGGTGTCAGCAACCTTCTCTTGTTCTTTCCTGATATCTGTCATTGCTCCTATTCCTACCATCTCTTTGTAGGTGTTCTGTTCCTCTGTCTTTATCCACCCCTTCTAAATAAATATTTCTTAACTGTGATGTGCTTCAAAGCAGAAATGTTTCTTCAGACTTTGCTATGTATATTGATTCTGCCGTCAGGACCACAATTCACTCCAGTTATATCACCTTAGAATAATTTGTTCACCAGAGTTGATAATAAACAAGGCATTGAGATCAATATCAATTAGCATCCATTAATAAATGAATAACAAATTAACAAGCCTTGTAATGTAAACAGAAATGGAGAATACATTGATGATTTCAGGAAGAGTAGAAAAATTAGGAGAAAAAGTGATAGTGATTGTATAAATTTTTTTCTCTATACCCCACCTTGCTAATTATTACCTATTTTGTAGTGTGTCATTAATATTTGTGTCCCTGTTTTTTTGCCTCATTTATGCAGAACCTTACTAAAAAGGGACTGTAGGAAGGACTGGTGCTCAGGCTATACCAATTCTATTATATTAAGATAACCTACACAATATAACAATTCAGTTGTATTAACATAACATATCTCATAGTGCTGAAACTTCTGTAGATATTTTAGATTATAATTTTTTCGGAGTTTGAAAAGCAATTCTCCTTCAGAAAATACACTGGAGTTTGTGTTTGTTTCTGTGTTAGGAAAATGTTTGGCATATTTGAGGTTCACTAAAAATAATCACAAGTATTTTGCTCTCCTAATACGTTTTTGCTGGGTCACACCATAAGACCTTAAAGAGAATGGACTTCTCCTAGTCCAGTATAAATTGGTTATATGAGAAAGGCAGGTAACTCTTTATCACCACTGATGTGATTTGGCTGAAAATACCTGCCTCAAGACCAAAGAAATCTTAGTTACTATTGGAGACCACATAAAAGATATCTCTTTAATTCCTGTAAAAGACAAAATTCAAAAAGGTTTATTTGGGAATACTAGCATGATTTCATAAATCTTAAGTGCACCTCCTTATGGAATGTATTAACTATCAGAGACAAGGGAGAATGTTTAGGATGTGAAGCTCCAGGGATTCTTAGTGTCACAGCAGTAAATTAATGCCATTGAGAACTGACACTGATATAATAACATATAACTTGGTATTTCAAGTACTGTGGCAATTATCTGTGTGGTGTCTTATGATTAAGTTTAAAAAGCAAATATGATTCTTCAGATTGTGGGTTAAAAATTGAGAATTTAGGAATATAGGAAGCAGGAAGGTGCTGAAAAACAGAGCCATGTTTTACTGTGTATTACTGCAATTTTTTTTTCGAGCAAGTTTTATCTTGCATGTTTCTTAGTTAAAGAATAAGATGGATTGAAAAAATATGGAAGAATGAGAGTGACAAATAAAAGGCTGCAGGATTCAGATAAGAAATGCTTTAAAGAATAACACAACATAATTGCATATCTGAATAAATCTAAACCAATAAATGGAATATATTTAACTTCTTTCAAATTTAGCTGTGTCAACAATTATAAAAGGAGAAAAGAAAACAAAACAATGGAGAAAAATGAATGTCATTTGAGAAAACTGGAACAACACAGAACAAATAAACAATCGTATCAAAGAGATAATCTGGAAACATGGTCTTTCTAGTTTTCTTTGATTTTCTCCATATTCCAGAAGTAAAAAGTTAGTTATAATACCTAATAAATTGTTAGTTAGTAGTCAAATGAAAAATTGGAGTAAATACCACCAAGCCCCTAATGACTGTATTTTTTATTGCTTTATATGCCGCAGTAAAACATAATAAAATGCATATATATTTATCTCAGGAGTGAACATGCTAATTGAGAATGCATGCTAAAATTCATTCAGTCAAGACTCATGAGAAGTGTTTATCTGCTATAGATTTTCAAGGACAGTATAAGCAGAATTTTTAGATTTCTTATATTTGTTTTCTAGCTAATTAGAGATTTGTAGTCACGGTAAAAAATAGTCCAAATCTTAGTTACTTACTTATCACTCAATCAGCTCTCATTCTTATTATTGATGATGAAAAAGTTCTTTTCTAAAATGAAAACAGAAATCTTTTACTGCTTTCTGAATGGATTCTAATTTTTTTTTCATAGGTTAAGATGAACACAATGCAGAGCATTATTTGCATGAACTGAGTACAACAAAGGAAACAAAAGAGACTATTCCCAAACTTGCAAACAGTGTTTTACGTCAGCATCTATCCTCAAACAGTCTAGGAGGGTTTCAATGACATTGCATCATATGTCATCCTGGTCACAGGAAGTGGTTTCTGTATTACCTACCATAAGGATTAAAAATTATAAAATGGAATTAAAGATGATAATTCTTAAAAAAACATATAAAGATTAGTTTCCTACTTCTGCTGTTTTGTTTTGTTTGTTTATTTGTTTGGTTTTTTATCTATAATGTTAGAGAATGACCAAATTATGCTTTTCTGGTTTTATCCAATTTGAATCATGGAATGATTTGGTTTGAAGGGACCTTAAAGATCATCTGTTTCCAACCCCACTGCCATGGTCAGGGACATCTTCCACTAGATCATCTACTAGTTCCATCCAGCTTGGCCTTGAAAACTTCCAGAGCTGGGACTTCCATAACTCCTCTGGTCAGTCTATTCCAGTGTCTCACTGCCCTCATGGCAAGGAATTTCTTCCTAATATCTAATCTAAACCTACCCCATTTCAATCTGAAGCCATTGCCCCTTGTCATGTCACTTCATGCCCTTGCAAATGTCCCTCTCATCTTTCTTGTGAGCACCCTTCAAGTACTGGAAAGCCACAATTAGGTCACCCCTAATCCTTCTCTTCTTCAGGCTGAACAATCCCAATTCTTTCAGCCTCTCACAGCAGAGCTGCTCCATCCCTCTGATCACCTTGGTGTCCCTCCTGGCTCCAACAGCTCCATGTCGTTCCTGTGCTGGGATCCCAGAGCTGGAGGCAGCTCTGCAGGTGGGGTCTCACCAGAGTAGGGCAGAGGGGCAGNGGGCAGCGGGCCAGAATCCCCTCCCTCCCCTGCTGCCCACGGGCCTTTGGATGCAGCCCAGGACACACTTGGCTCTCTGGGCTGGGAGTGCCCACGGCCGGCTCACATCCATCCCTCACCCCCAGCACTCCCAAGTCCTTCTGGGCAGAGCTGCTCTCGATCTGTTCATCCCCAGCCTGGGTTGGCACCGTGGGTTGCCCTGACCCAGGTGCAGCACCAGCACCTGGCCTTGTTAAACCTTGTGAGATTCACTTGGGCCACTTACCAAGCTTGTCCAGGGCCCTCTGGATGGCATCTCATCCTTCAGGAGTGTCAACAGCACCACTTGGTGTCATCTGCAAACTTGCTGAGGGTGCACTCGATCTCTTCATCTGTGTCATTGAAGATATTTAACAACACTGGTTCCTAAGGGACACCACTTGTCCCTGATGTCCATCAGGACTCTGAGCCATAGACCGCCACTCTTTGGATGAGATCATCCAACCCCTTTCTTATCCATCTAACAGTCCACTTATCAAATCCATATCTGTCCAATTTACAGAGAAGGATGTTGTGGGCAACTGTGTCAAAGACCTTACAGACGTCCAGATAAATGACATCTGTAGCCCCTCCCTTGTCGACTGATGGAGTGACCCTGTCATAGAATGCAACCAGGTCGGTGAGGCAGGACTTGCCTGCAGTGAAGCCATACTGGCTGTCTGGAATCACCTACTTGTCCTCTATGTGCCTTAGCAGACTTTCTAGAAGGTTCTGTTTATGATCTTCTCTCGCACAGAGACTGAGAGATCAGAGTTCCCAGGATCCTACTTTGTACCCTTTTTAATAATGGGTACAAATATTTCTCTTTTCCAGTCACCTGGGACTTCACCTGACTGGCAAGACTTTTCTTCAAATACTATGGAGAGCAGCTTGGCAACATCAGCCAATTCCCTCAGGGCTCTGGGATGCATCCCATTGGGTCCCACAGACTCCTGTGAAGAAAATAAGAAAGATTTTTGCACTCTGAAAATTTCTTTACCACCCAACTAACAGTAGCAGTAATATCGTTAGGTATTGCAAATCATAATAAGAAAAAGCATGTTAAAAAAAAAAAAAAAAAAAAAAAAACCAACAAAAAACCCCAGTATTGGATCACTAATCATAGAACGGTTTAGATTTGAAAAGACCTTTAAGATTGAGCCCAACCATTAATACAGCACTGTCAAGTCTACCACTAAACCATGTTTCTCAGAGCAACATCTACATGTCTTTGAAATCCCCCTGGGAATGGTGAGCCAACCATACAGCAGCCTGTTTGTGCTTGACAACCCTTTCCATGAAGAGCACAATCTGAGATAATTTCCTCTTGTTCCATCACTTGTTACCTCAGAGAAGACTGACCCCCACCTGGCTACAGCCTACTCTCAGGCAGTTGTGGAGAGAGACAAGGTTCCACCTAAGCCTCCTTTGTTCCAGGCTAAACACCTCCAGGTCCTTCAGCTGTTCCTCATCTGTCTTGTGCTCCAGACACTTCACCAGCTCCATTGCCCTTCCCTGGAGGCTTTTCAGCACCTCAGTGTCCTTTGTGTCATGAGAGGCCCAAAACTGAACACAGAATTCGAGGTGTGGCCTCACCAGTGCTGAGTACAAGGGCTGGTCATCACCCTGGTCCTACTGGACACAGTATTTCTGATTCAAGTCATGATGCCCTTGGGCTTCTTGGCAGCCTTGGCACACTTTGGGTCATGTCCAGCCAGGTATCGACCAGCAACCCCAGGTCCTTTTCTGCAAAGCAATTTTCCAGGGATTCTGGAGAGAGGCCGAGGCATCATCAGTGAGAAGTGCTTTTTACTGCACCACTGCCCACCAGGGTCATCATTTTATTGCATTAATTTCCTGCCCTGGGATGTTGCATTCCCATGCATAAGCACATATTTGAAATAGCAAGCATGTACTGGTAAAGGACTACAGAGAGGTGAAAGAGCCTAAAGTAGTGCAGTTTCATATGTACTGCCCATTGGAAGGATCAGTTATACTTCCCTAAACTGTGCTTCACAGAATCACATTGTTGAAAGAAGACCTCATGTGATGTTACCTTTTCCAAACACCCTGCTCAAGCAGGGTCAGTGAAGGCACGTTTGCCAGGGCTGTTCTGGTCACATTTTGAATAGCTCCAAGAACTGGGATTCTAAAACCTCTCTGAGGAACTTGTGTCAGAATTTAATCAATGCTTGCAACAAAAACAACAACAACAAAAACAACAACAGCAGATTCCTTGTCTTCAAAAGGAGTTTCATGGTGTCTTTGTGCTTACTGCCTCTTGTCTTGTCAATGAGAAAAGCCTTATTCCATCTTCTTTTTACCCTCTCTTTAAGTATTAATAAGATCTCCAGCAAAGTCTTCTTTAAACCAAAAAGTCCCAGGCTTTCCTCATGAGACATACTCCTGTTCATTAGTCAGTTTCATAGCCCTCCTCTGCTGAGTAGAGAGGAAAGATGACCTCCCTCACACTGCTGGTGATGGTCTGACAGCACACTTCTGGCCACCTTCACCATGATAACTTTGCTGGCTCATGGTCAACTTTTTGCCTGCCGAGACAGCCTGCCAGTGCTTTCTTAGGAGCCCTGCAAAGAACAGTCAGTCCCTAGTATTTTCTGGTGCCTGGCGTTGTTCCTCCTCAGATGCAAGGCTTTTCAACTCCCCTCGTTGAATTTTATGAGCTTTCTGTTAGCCCCTTTCTCCAGCCCTTCCTGGTCCCTTTGAATCACAGCACAAACACCTTGTCTACCAACTACTCCTCCCTGTTCCGTATTGTCTTTCAAACATACTAGTTGGTATGGACTGTGCCAAGAAATAGACTAATAGTGAAACAATATGAATGAACAGATGCTAATGGCTTTAATTCATTCTTCAACCACCCTTGTCTAATGTATGACATAGGTATCATTTATGACAGGAAGACACTGATTTAATTTTTCCTTGTTAAGAAATAGTCACAGTATTTAGTCTATATGCTGATAAAGCAGAAATACATATACCTGGTGTAGAAATATTTTTCTTTTATTAATCAAAAAAACACTGAGGGTACTTCCTGCCCGTCCACCCCTCAACTTCTCCAATTCCATTTTCTCTTGTCACTAGAACACTAACACATATTTAAGCTATGTGTTAAACAGTCAGTCTCCAACATACCTGACACTAGAAATTCCAAACAACCCCCAGTGATTTTAGGAAAAGCAGTTGGGAAATAGCACTGATTTGTAATGGTAGCCCAGCTAACAAGGGGATGTAGAACAAATACTTGCAAATTGAGCATGACAATGATAGATGGACCAGAAGCAAATGCAAAATCAACCTAGAGATAATGGTGACAAAGTTATTCAACTTACCTCTTTCTTATAAGCTTAAACTTATGAGCCTAAATAACTGATGTACACAGTTGCTTGACATCCAAATAGATGTTTTTCCAAATTAATGGAATACTTCTATGTCAAATTATCTAAATTGGGCCAAAATTATTTGCATCACCAAAGGAGATATCTTAAAATGGCCAGACTAAAACACACTCTACAAATTTTATATCAAAATCAATATCTAGCACTGCAATTTTTTGGCTAGATAGAGTCTGTGATACAGACAAAGCTTCAAGGAGCTCTAAAAATTTGATTTCCTCTGACAGCTGAGTACTTCTGTACTTCTGTATGTGCAATGAAGATGAATATAAAATTTAAACACCCCCACAAAATTAAAGAGTAGACACAAAATTAAAACCTAGAAGGAAAGCCCTCTTTTGACTGACATTAGTAATAGACCATAAACATTCCAGTAAGTCAGGAAATGAGTTTGTGTGACATTTTAAGTTCACTAAGTTGGATTTCTCTGCTTATGCAAGTTCAAATGCCAGGAAGGCACTGATTTATATCTCCCTATTAAGAAATAGTCACAGCATATAGTCTAGCTGATTTTCCATTGTACAGATAAATAGGAAAAAATATCTAATATGACAGGTTAAGGGAAAAAGGGAGATTACAGTGAAGTGCAAGACTGGAGAGCACATGAGAAATGACTAGCCAAAGCCTTTGAAGCAAATTGTATGAAACAATCTGCAAAGGATAGTGTCATCCTTTGTAGAAGTAAGCCTGATTCTGATTCATATAACATGGTTCAGATTTATGCTACAATTATTTGATTAAGTTCAATTTATTTACAATAAAGGGAGGAAGATCAGAATCCCAATGATGCAATAAAAATACTTCGTCCTATACTTTGACCAGAGACTGTTAATATACACGTGCTGTGAAGCTGTGCCATTTGGATGTGTTGAAAGCAGTTATTTATTCTGCACAGTTGTGGAAACCTGATTCATATTCTGAGCAAGATTCTGATACAATAAAGCTTTTTCTTTATGGTTAATATTGAACCAGTGGTTTTAAGCACTCACATACATAAAAATTTGCAGAACAAATGCATAATGATAAAATCAATGCTTTGTTAAGGTGTGCTGAAATCAGAAGATGCTTTTAATAGTTGAAAGCCTGAAACTTCACCAGAAGAATGTAATGTGAACCCTATCTTTTCTTCTATGAAATTTAAACAGCAGACTATGAAAGGTTTGTGTAGCTTTAAAAAGAAACTTCATATGAGAGTTTTCTGCATAAATTAGTACTACCAGCACAAGGAAAACTACAGGTGATATTTTAGAAAGTTATTCAGATGCAACTGTCAAACACAGGGCTAAAGAGTAACAAAGAAAGCATTGAAAATCTGCCCTTGCCCTGCCAAAATGTAACCCCAAAAGCAGTTAAATTCTTCACTATGATATATAAACCTTCTCAGAATGTATAGGATTTTATAAATACATAGAAAAGTATAAAATGTAGCCCAGACACCTTACCTGGGCAAGCAGAAAGAAGCATATGAAGACCGAATGAATACTAACAATGAAAGGGAGATGAAAAGCATGGTGAGAAAAGCAAGAGAAAAATATTGTAAATAATCTTCAAAATGTGTTTTTGCTTCCTTTTAAGAAGAGTTCGTGCTTACTGACAAAAATAACATTAGACATATTGCGTTGTTTTGTTTGACTTGAAGCATGGTGTCATAGAAAGGGCTGCTCTTTCCTTGTGGCAGTGCAACAGGCATTCGGAGTGCTGCTCAGTGACAACCACTCAGCAGGCTCTGCCTCTGACTTGGTGTTCTTCTTCTATATCACCTAGGCAAAAGTTGGAAATCCATAAATATTTCTGAAGAAACTGTCCATTGATTTTTTCCCTATTCTCCACTTTTCATTTGTTCACAGCTGTATTGTAAAATTCTAGAGAGCGTCATTGAAAATTTTTAACAGTTTCCCAAATAATAATTCAAGATCTTGCACAGTCTTGTAACAAAATTTTCAGTTTGTAGTATTGTTATATATTTGGGTTCCTTAAGAGCTAATTTATGTGCTGTGATTTTGCTCCAACAAAATATTTTAAATACTTCAGCATATGAAGAATTTCACTGTGACCACAGAGTTTGACTTTAGAGTTGTGATTGCCTTTACCAAACACATCGAGTGTTGAGAGGAGTATTAAGTAAACAACATTTTTTTAAAATCAGTAAACAGAGGCCACATGTAGGTTTGTATTTGATCTCCAATATGCAGTTTTAAATAATCTTAGCAATAGTTCTTCTTTGGCGATAGTCTAAAGGTTGTTGCATAAACATAGAATGGAGTCTATAGATATTTTATTAAATAGCCTAGTTATATGGAGAAACACAGGTAAGCTTTCAGGTCATTACTCAAGTTATTTTTCCAGAAAACATGGATGCTGCTGTAGCCATTCTGAAAGTGACATTTCTTTTGAATCTTAGCTATTCTTCACAGAGATATTTTCCTTCATTTGTTCATGTCCAGTAAACACACAGTAGATTTTAGATACTTTAGTTCTTGAACAAGAACAAGCTGAACAATACTTTAGTTCTTTGAACAAGCTGGGAAATGTTTAGTCAGACCTTTTATGACTTTTTAATTTTAAGGAAAGCCTCTCCAGAAAGCTTGCATTTCTTGCACAGAGTAGTAAAAGGAACTACAGTACTTCAATTATTTTAGTAAGTTGCTGGAGGTAAATCAGCTTTTCCTTTGCAGTCTGAATTTAAAGGGTACATGACAGGTACCTGCCAAGAATAAATAGGTGTAATTGCCAGGGCTACTTCTCCCTAAGCAGAATCTTTTCATGTGAAGATATTGGAGCTATACCACAATATGTCTTTCTTTCTACTATGAAAGCACATGATCTCATGTTCTCTGCCTCTGCTTAAAATGTGCATTTGTCCTTGACTGCTTTCATGATCGGGGATAGATTGTCCTTCCTAGCGTGACACCTGCATACACAGTTAAGGGTGAAGCAATAAGGACTTACACCTGGAAAAATCTTCATATACGTGTATGGGAAGTTAGTACCATGCTGCCCTACAACACTGTAGATGAATTGGCTGGATTCCGTTATCAACTGGACCATGCACTGGAGGTATTTAAAGGATGTATAGATGCAGCACTCAGGGAAATGATTAGTGGTGGACTTGGCAATGCCGGGTTAATGGTTGTACTTGATGATTTTAGAGGTCTTTTCCAAAGTAAATGATTATATGATTCTATGATTTTGTTCTACAATTTAGAAGTCATCAGAAACCATTGAAAGCAGCAGGTCTTACAGGTTTTGTGTGTTTAGTAATTGCAGTGATTTAGACCCCGCTGTGCCTCTGTGGCCTTTTGATATTAAGTTCTTGAATAGAGAGCAAGAGGACAAAACCTCATTCTTTTATACTTAGTGACTTAACTGTTCTGCTTTCCCTGTTTTGTCTGGCTGAGCTCAATTGAAAGATGAAGAGGTGAATAGCCAAGTGAAAATGGAGAGCATTAATCTAGGTCAAAATGAAACTCTTATGCAATTCAGTTTCAAAGGACATCTATCAACAGCCATTAAAATTCTAATATCCAAGTCTTAGACAAAATTTAAAGAAAGGAGTAAATGAACAAACATTAATCAGGTCTCTTGACAAAGGTAAAAGGAATGGAAAGTGATGATAACTTATCCTTGCTGCAGTTTTCATACAATCACCTCATGGCCTACCGAGGTTATTGAGTTGTATGTCATCCTAAAGTGCATGGGGCAGAACTGAACCTTTTTTCACCCTGAGAATATCTCTTTTTCAAGTTTTACAAGTGTTAACTGTATCTTTGTTTTCACAGTTTATGCCTTGCCATCTTACATGTTCCAGTACCGTTACCGAAAAAAATTCTGTTTTTTTTTTATTTTCTCATAGTCTTAAATTAAACCTTACTTTTTCATAGGTCTTATGATAGACTGGATTTATTGTTGCATCATCTTACACTAGGCAAGCCTTTATTATAATCACTCTTTAACAGCCTGTAGGGAAAGATCTAGAGAAAATGTAGAGAAACTACAGCACACATAATTATTTATGTTTACTTGTCTTAAGGGGGCAGCAGCAGCACATCGTGCACCTCGAGAGCTGCATTTGTCTGCTCTGTGGACAAGATAAAGTGCAACTCTTTATTCGGTAGGGGAGCTTAATGGGATCTTGGTGATGTTTGTCGTATCAGGTCTTTACAAAAACAAAGTCTGGTGTTTCAACCTGATAGTGTTCATTTTTTGACATTTGTTAGAGACATAAGCAATTTAATATCATGTTGAAGTACTTGGTGTGTGTCACTGCAGTTTAGCTGGACAGGTATAAGGCTGTTGCTGCTAGCAGCAGCCACATGTGCATGTTTTCATAAGCATTACTCATCTGAAATTGGTTTCTGTAGTCATTACAAAGGCCTAGAGAACATAATATGGAAATAATAGAATGCAAATGTACTGCAGCACCACTCTTTAAAAGCCACGAGGTTTCTGTACTTTGACATATTGTATTCTAAATCACTTACACAAAACACAGTTGATCTAATAGGTCTGAACCACTGTCACACTCTCCTCAAGTGTGATGCCTACTACGCCCTTTGTCCGCTTTCTCAAACCAGTGTCTGAACAAGTAAATAGTTGTTGCTTGGGTGTCCTTTATTATTGTATCTTCTTGACTCCATATCCCATCTGCTGTATCAAATTACAAATATGTATTTCCACACAGGTTAAAGGCTATGAATCCGTGGAATTCCTACCAAATGCCTAGAATGGGTCCATGTAAGAGGAATCAGGGCTTCACCACATATCTTCTAAAAACAAATGTATTTTTCTTGTGTAAGTGGCTTTAGCTGAAAAATCTTGAGATGCACTACATAGGAGTGTGTGTGGAGAACACCGAAATCACCACATCTCTGCATGTGATGCTGAGAAAAGAAATAGCTGATAGTGCAGCTAGTGCTTGTTCTTCAGACAATTACCTCTATTCATCAACCATGCATTGTATGTAAACAGTGAAGCTGAAGGTAACTGTGGGGACTAAAATTTGCTGAGTAATCACTCAGTGATAGCATGATACAATGATCAGCGGCAGATACAGTAGAATGGCTGTTGCAGTGGGGTGGCTGCAACCTTCCCTGGGAGACAGCCTTGGCCCGTGGAGGAATCAAGGAGACGATATTTGATAGGTGTTTNCATTTGGAGAAAAATAAAGTTGAAAGAAAGGCATTTTCTTTTCTCCAAAAAGACAGTTGCAAAATTACTGGGTCTATCAGACAGACCATTCAGTATGGCTATCACTGACCCAGAAGAAGGAAATTTTCCGATTTGTAAAGTTATGCTTTTTTATGTATGAGGCTATTGCATGCCATTATCAGCTTCATGTGCGAAAGCAAAATTCATCCAGTTATTATGCCCTGAATAATTTTGATGTTTACAACTATTAGAGCTTAAATGCAAGGGAGAACAAAGTGTGTATAGTGAAATTCTTTGGTTATTTTCAATGTCAAGTGATGCATCTGTTCCATTTTTGGAAATGTTAGCTGTGCCTGCAGGCTCACAGAGATGAGCAAAAAAAGAACAAAACTGCTCTGCTTTATCCCAAAGAATAAAAATATTAGTCCCGAGTAATAAAAGAATGCAGTGGTGTAAGACTAAGGAAGCTATGGTATTTAAAAAGATTTTCCCACGTGAGATATCCTGGATCCCATCTTTTTTGTGCCAGCCTACTGTAGCTCTGCAGCACAGTAGACAGTTTTTCTTTACTTTAGACAAGTGTTGAGAAATATCTTGTTCCTGAATGTATAGTGTGCCACTTATGTAGTAAAGAGCATTTTTAGTATTCAGTGTCTGAAAAAGTTTTCAGAGTGTTCTCATCTTACAGCACCCAACACTAAGCTGTAGGAAAATGCAGTCAAATCAGGCTGTTAGCCCACATACTACAGTAGACACATAGCATCCTTTATTCCAAGAAACTCTGTAAGATCAATAAAAAATAGAAAGATACAGAGGTCACAAAATTGTAAAACAAGAAAACCTACTGAAGATATCATTTTGATATTCAAAGTTGTTCCTCTTTACACATACATGTATTTTTCTGTATTCTCTCTGTATACCTGTACGAAAGATGAGAACAAAGATGTCTAAAACTTGACTAGAACGAGACAAGATCTTGTTAGGCAAGATCACAATATATGTTGCACACTGTGGGTGAGGGGCACAGTAAATGACAAAATGCTCTGTTTTTTCCCATCTTTTTCACTTTGTTCCCCTATTTGCATTGTGCCTCAGCTTATCTGTGGAACCTTCCACACATTCTAATATGCTTCATATCCTCCCCTCACATAGTAGACCTTCTTGCCATAATATACTGGATAGGAAACACTAAATGGCATCTGATTATCACTATCATTTCGATGATTCTATAATTACAAGGCCTCTGATTTTCAATGATTAATTTTCTATGAGAAGTAGAACTAGATTTTAAACTATTTGGATTCCTTCCTTTCTGTTTTTTCATCGTAAAGGATTTAGTTTCTTTAATTAAATGTAATTTAATTAATGTAATTCTTTAGTTAAATGTAATTCTGCTATGCCAGGTTTGCTGTAGGAATATTAATCAGACTTCTATTCTTTGTGAAAAATTTCACATGGTTGTCTGAAGTTACTCTTTGCTTGATGAAGTACCTTGCTTACTCTGCAGTGAGCCAGGCAATGTGGAGAATGTCATAGCTAACACTCAGTAGTGGAGGCTGAAGTGCTGCCCTGCTGTGGGATGTGCAGCAACAAGCACTAAAGCATAGTTACTGGGATTCCTCCACTACTGGAGAATCAGTGCAGCATGTTAAGCCACTATGCTTTCTGTTCTGGGTCTTTTCACCTTGTGATGGACCCACCAAAAACTATCATATAGATACAGCTACAGGTGGTATTTATTAAGATGTTATTGGTGTCACAGGATTTTTAACTCTCTTCACAATGGGAGCATAAATTGGGTGCACATACAGTAATTCCTATGCACACAGACATAAGTATATACCTTCAGATGACACAAAATCAATAACAGAAATGTTTGACCTTTGATCGTAGCTGTGAGAGATTAAAAGATTGCTTTTTATAAGTCTAATATATAAATACTGTCTACTTTATACCATATGTACATTCCAGCGCGCAGACAGGCACAATATGTGCACAAATAAAGACGTGGATATACTGTAGTTGGACCACTAGTCCTACACTTGACATATTACTCCGCTACAAATTAGAATGATCTTAAATCATGACAGAGCATCTGTGTCTGTAATTTACCTTCAGTGGGGTCAAACTAGGTCATATTGTGGGTTGAAAAGGCAATGTTGCAGATGGATTTTATACTTTTGAATGTTGGTGAGATTCTTTCTGGATTTCAAAAATCCTTTTCTCAGCACACAGTCTGGGTTCACAGCATTGGGGTGATAACACTTTGGCCAACATTATACAATAAACTATCCTGTTCATCAGAACTTGTAATACAAAGTGGTTTTTTCAGACTTTCTTCTGATATTTTCTGCTGATGTTGTCGTCTTATTTTTTTTTAATCTTTTTAAAAGGATTGAAAAATTTATATATTAGCTCCCTTCATCCTTGTGCTGGGAAATAAAAAATCATGACATAATGCTTAGTAGACGAATATTAGACAAGACAAAAATATATCTGGGCTTTGTTAAGTGATTAATCAATTTATGATGTAATAAATGACTGTATGCTGGGAGGAAAAAGACAGGGGAAAACCAGAAGGTAAAGCAAAGGTACTCATTTATTTTACAGTGATTTACAGATTATAAAATTATGCACTTGCAGTGAGTACAAAAGATATTTTGGACTGTTAAATCCATGTAAACACAGAGATCCTGAACAATACTCTGTGAAAAACTTAAATAGTCTTTGTAGGCCTAATGCCTGAAGATGCTGAGCCCAGGATAGTCTCTACTATAGCTATTTAACCAGGTATATTTATTACCTTTATATCCCTTAAAAAAATGAACTCTGTGTTCTTTGATATGGGGCAAGGAAATCAATACATGAAAAGGTGGTTACTTAAATGTAAACACGTTTCCATTTATATTGAAAGGGATTTTATGTATTAGACAATGAGATAACAAACCTATAAAAATGTGTTCTCTTTTAAAAACAAAACTAGTAGTTTCAGTCTGATCACCCACTGCTTCAGATAGTGACAGTGATCTGAATGTAATGCCTCAAGATTTTTTTTTTCTGTATCCTCTCAGTTCAGATGATCTCAGTGCACTGTTTGATTTATCACTATCCACTCTACAAACAGTGTCTGNATTTGGTTTGATTTTGATAGGTTTGTTTTTTTGTGGTGGGGGGGTGATAGGGTTTAGATTTGATTGGGGTTTCTTTTTCCCTCAAATGCAGGTAGATTGCATTTCCTTTTAGTTTTTAATGTGAATAATACTGCTCTGAAAACAATTCCCTAAAACGAAAGATGCTGTGTCTCCAAATATGGTATTATGTAATAATAGTGATGTTCAAACTGTGGGAGACTACAAAATTGTTCTGAATTGTTTCTGTCAACCAGGACCGGATACTTAAAAGCACATGTGACACAGC
>VYZQ01059777.1:42799-59909 GCA_013400655.1 Mystacornis crossleyi
TTTTTTTTTTTTTTTTTTTTTTTCCCCTGGGAGAGTAGTTGAGCATCAAAGTGTATCACTCGGCAGCATTTTTGTTACATTTGCTTTTCAAGAAACAGTGTTTTCATCCAAGTATTTTAACTGTGTCTAGGAAAGAAGGTGAAGGACACCCCGTTTAAATTTGTGGAATATATATGCACAGCATAAAAATTAATACACACTGGGTTCTAATATATTTAGAAACTCATTCCTTCTACAGTATCCGTTTCCTAGAGGATGTTCCAAATAATGACTAGCTCAGTCAAATGTGCACAATTCCCAATCATATTTTGTAAGGAAGTTTTACATTCAGATAGATTCTTCTTTGCTTATTTGAGACACATAATTACTGACTTAATATACTTGACTGAAGGATTTTGGGTCATTCTCACAGAATAGACTTACACTGATTTCAGACTGATCCTACAAGCAGTGGAGTCCCCTCATCTGTAGTCCTTAGAGATACGAAAGCCTTCCATAATTTCTGGGAAGTTCTCTTTGGTCTTGCTCTGTTCTTCTGCCAAACATGCAGAGAGCTACACTCTTTTGATGTCTTCTCCAGCCACCTAGAAACAGAGACTAGACAGGAGTAAGGGAATAAAGGCAGGTATTTATTTCAAGGGCCTTCAAGGTGGTTTTCAACAGTCCATTGCACCATTCCACTTTGCCTGCAGCTGGTGCATGGTATGGGATATGGTACACCCACTCAATGCCATGTTCCCTAGCCCAGGTGTTGATAAGGCTGTTCTTGAAATGAGTCCCGTTGTCAGACTCAATTCTCTCGGGGGTACCATGCCTCCAAAGGACTTGCCTTTCAAGACCTAGGATGGTATTACGGCCTNGCCAGCGCTGGACACAGTACTCTAGATGCAGCCTCACCAGCACTGAGTAGAGGGTAGGGATTACCTCCCTCATCCTGCTGGCAACATAACTCCTTTTGCAACCCAAGACACCATTAGCCATCTTAGTGAAAAGAAACACTGATGATTTAAGTCATCACTCATATAAATCACATTTATACCATAATGCACACTTTGTTAAAAAGAAAAGAAAATTAAAGACATTTCTAGGGGATTGATTGAGACCATTTCTGTTTAGAAATGGCATGTAAAACCAGCATGAGAACAACTTAGAAACTCTCATTATATATGAAATTTCTCATAGAATAAATCTCACTGTTATATTTTGCAATTTGCAGTTTGTGAAAAAACTAATGAGTAGAATTTTGGAGTTGTTGCAAAAAAACAGTCACTTTTGTGAGCAATAATACTTGCAAATAGTTATTTAGGACTTTCTTTCACACCACTCATCAAAAACTTCCTTATGGGGATAGGCATCATTTCTCTGAAAAGAAAATTTATTCTTTCAGAATTAATGAATTGCAATAAAATATATTCAAGTCCACATTACTCATGACAGCGTAATGGATGCAGAGGATATGAAAAGCCTGACATCACTTAAGTGGGAAAAAACTAGATAAAACTCTTCCTTCCTTCTTTTTACGCTTTACACTTACTGACAAGACTGACATCTCACTGGGAGATGTCTGTAAGTCTGAGATGCATCCTTCTTTTCAGTCCTTCCCACTCCTGTCCCATCCCTGGAGCAGCAAGTGAGTTTGTGTCCAAACTTTGTGCTGTGTAATGAAGCAAGGATTACTGTGACAGCTCCTCATGCACTCCAAATTGAAAAAAAAAATGTAGGTGAATTACTCTCTTCAAACCTTCAAAACTGATAGCAGGCAGAGACCACTTTCCTTTTCACCCATGATATTGAAATTGCAGGCACAGGTCGATATGGAAGATGATGGGTCTGCAGGTCTTGCCAACTCACCTCCAGCCCTCTCAAGAATTTTTGCACCCTTAGGTTTGCAAGAAGGTTTGCACCCTTGGGTCCCCTTTGTGCTCCACCAGTCCCTGCTCCACCACATATCAATGTTCCTTCAGCACTCAAAGAGCAAGAGATGCTTCAGCAGGGGAAAACTCTGTTTTTTATCTATGAGCTGGTAGTTAAGTGGGCCAAGCAGTGGCGTTCTAGCCAAGAAGAGGTTAAAATTTCAAGGAGTTGGGGACCAAAACTTTTATAAATCTCTTACAGCAAAGCTAAGCTCTTATATTTTAGAACTTTTTACACAAAAGTAAAACTGAACATTAAAAAAAAAATAAAAATGTTAATACTAGTGATACAAATTATATCTTTTATTAGCACCGGTGACCAAATTTTCAATAGCTTTGGCACCCACAATTTCAAAAGTAAGATAAATATTTATTATGTAGAATTACATTAGAGCAAATTTATATTTCATATGTTCTTGTAGTGGATTGACTGTAGAAATTTTCCATTTTCAGGAGTAATACCAGAAGGTTATGACACACATTTAAAAACTCTGAACTAGAACTAAACTGTTTGAAAACATTAAAGCAACAAAACATGCACATGTGGAAAGTAAACCAAGCTAAATAAAAAGAATGCTATGACAGTGCTTTTAAGTTTAGGACTTTAGTCTTCATGCCAATATCCTCAATCTCCTAGGTCAGATTAAATTTTCCATTATGTATTGTGATATTGTTTCCTGATCAAAAGTGGATACAGAAAACTGGTGCGGTTCCAACTGATTTACATCAGACAAAATGCATTCCTGCAAAGGGCTTGTGTGATATATTCAGATGGAAAGATTTAAATTTCTCATCCATGTGTTCAGCGAACGCTTTCTTTTGTTCTCCTTTGTGAAAATGTGCCACACACATTTTCCATGAAAAGTCAAAATTTAAGAATGATTCCATAATTAGGAACATTTAAGAACATGGACCAATTAAAACCATACAATTTAATTTGATAATAATTTTGACTTACAAAAGAGAAACTGGTGCATGTTTCACTTCCTCATATGCAAACACATATCTACGTGTCTGTGTGTGTAGATAACTATATACTTGCATATGTATATGTATCAAGAAAGAGAAAGGTGACTTATTTTTTTAAAGCTTTTAATATTTTGCCACTACATTCCACTAGTTTCAGTCCTTCAGTGCTGTCTTAGTGACATAACTGCCACTCAAATGAAAAAAATTGATTTTGGTTGGTCACCTATGTTGCTGCTGCGCTGTCAGGCTTAATCATGGCTCACATTCCAACAGCCTTTCTTACCCTAGGCCAGTTCTAAGCAGGAACATATAGTTCTCTTGATAATTTTTAAGCATAAGGGTCTTTTCACAGGAGATGAAGATAGCCTCCTAACTAATTTCTTTCAAGAGTTCTACAGGTTTGGAAAATCCATTCTTTACAACATAAGGTCTGTTTCAGTTAATCCTGACAAAAATATTCATGTTTATTATGAGTTTCTCTGTGGACCGTATTAAGTCAGTATTTCACTGCCTCACAAACTTGAAAGACCATATTCTCATACTATTTATTTGACAAGTGTTTTAATGTTTTGAGGACAAATTTAAGGCATAGTTTAGGTAATTCTCAAAAAATGATGTAGGAGAAAAATGTCAAATGGGTGCTGTGTCCTACCACCTGGTCATTATTCAGTGTCTTAATCACTCTTAAGTCTTCTGGTGAGTCATAGATGGCCTGGATCCAGCAATCAATAAAATTATTCAGGTGCTGAAAATTGTTCACAAGATGAAATACATTCCCAGATCAAAGGCTCAATGTCCTTACCAATTTATGGACAGGATATTAGAGAGGTCAAGGAGAAATGGAAAGCTTATTGAAAAGGTGTAATATGTGTGATTCTGAGTGTGATATGGTAATTGATCCTGAATAATTAGGAGTAGGAAAGTGTCACAGCCTAAATTCACTGTGCTAGTAGAACTACTGCTTAAGACTTTTTTTTTCTCTTCAACTGACCTCAGTGAACTCTGCTACAATTTCAGACATACGTATTACTCTTATACTCTGAGGGAACAATTAAACTTTATTATGCAATTTGTAATGCCCACATAAGTGGTATAAATCTCTATCTTTCTATTTTAGAAAGTTGAGGTAATTAAATTTGTAATAAAGAAAGGTTTAATTAATCTTGATTGTTGCAAGTTAGTGTCAGAGACTCATACGAATGGCGTAGACATGAAATGGAAGCCAAATTGCTGCAGAAAATAGAATATAACAATAGATGTGGCTGCACTGTCCATACTAGTGTTGCTGGGAAAACTTCAGATTGTAGAAAAAAAGTCCTCTAAAAACTTCCAGCCTTGCCAGTTTCACTGTCATGTGGATATTTTTCCTATGCTCAAAACAATGAGATAGTGCCAGGATTTTCTTCTTAATCCGTATAAAGTGCTGCTGAAACCTATTTGAATCTCATCAATTTTGATGTAAAATAGGATAAGCCCTAAGAAAAGGGAAGGGGAAGAAGATAGTTTTTCAACTATTTTCAACCCGAATATTTGATATTTTCAAAAATTGTATTGCACAAATATCATAAGTGTCTTTTCTCCCTTGTGAAATACAGACTACTATTTTGCTTAGGTTTGAATTTAAACTGGATGGTCTTGATATTCTCAGTGAAATGACTTTTAAAAATTAATCATCCCAAACGAAGTTATGCAACAAACTGAATTACTTTGCCTTCAAATAATAGATAAAAATGATAATTACAAAAATGATTAATTAGAATAAAGTGCTGACTCAAGACCACTGTAACTTACTAGTAAACAGAAACAGGAATAAGTAGGTTTTGGGATAGGTTTGTTGATAAAAGGATGGTTTGGTGCTGAGATTGAAAAATCCACAGTTGTAAATTCAGTAATATTTGATGGTATTGGATTGATAAATAAATTTGGAAAGTGCTATTTTTTGTATTTTCCCAGATAGCAATGAAATAAAGGCAAATATTTGCAAAGAATAAAGAGATAAAACTATTTATCAGTAACTAAGAAGTTCAAGGTAAAGTAATTTAGATTATGTACTACACTGATTAATTACTATCAGGTTAAAAAAATTGAATGATTGGTGAGATATCGTTTTTCTTAATTTTTTTTTCTATTGAAATTAATCCTACTTTATTTTTTTTTAATATAAGGTCAGATATATTTGTTGAAATAGCATTCGCAAGATAAACACTGCATTGAAATGAGATTACAGCAACTAAGAAATATTTTTATTATCCTAATTCTTTTAGTGAAATCAAGCTAACATTTTTGAGCTGAACTCAACCAAGATAAGCGATGTCTGAGCACTCCTGCTGAGATTAAGGGGTCAAAGATCTAAAGAAAATCTATTACTGTACAGATTATGATGGCTTAGAACATGTAGTAGCTTTTTCAGTCAAATTTGAACATGAGTTGAAGTTTAGTAAAAATCTGAAAATGTTAATAAAAATGTAAATGCAATGTTGCTAGGAATATTTTCTATATTTCAATTTAAATTACTTTTAAAAAACCCCAAAATTTAATGTAAATTTTCTCTTGCATTTTTTTCAACAAGAAAGTCAATATTATATGATAGCATGAAGATATAAATACCAAACGAAGCATGAAACTAGAAAGTTTAAGGAAACCTTCTCCCAGAGATCCTAATATAGAATGGCACCTACAGGTAAATTTCAGTTATTGTATTCTTATCTATTATTATCTTATGAATTCATAAGTTAAAAAGTTATACATATGCAGAGATTTTTGCTATAAAACTCTGAGGTGAGATTAGCTCTGGCTCTGTTGACCTGTATATCAGGCCAACTTTTGGTTAATTTTATATGGTATTAATGACTTGGCAAAATTTGGTTCAAAACTATTGAGATAATTTGAAGCAATTAAAGTGATGTCTTATTATATTAGCAATATTAACAAATACTTTGTTATTGGAAGGCTTTTGAGGGATTATTCACAGTAATTACCCTTTTCAAACATGATGTGCTGACAGTCCAATTTTACAGAGAAAAGACAATGTAAAAACAATGATGTGTTTATCACATTCTTTAGTGGAGAAAAAAAGGTGTGGCAGATTCAGAGTGTAGAAGTGAATGCACAGAAAAATAGTGGGCGAGAGATAGTACAAGATATAAGACATCAGGAAAAAAAAGAAAAATAAGAAAACCTGAGAAAGATACACAAAAATGTGGAGGGTTTTTTTTGCTTTCTCGTTTGTTTTCGGTTTTTTTTTTTTTTCATGGATATATTGTGGCTCTGTTAATATTTCCACATACAAATCAGACACCTTTATGTTTCAAAGGCCCTCTAGGAATCATTTCAATCTATGGGTTTCCATTATGTGGATACAAAATATTGTTAAAAAAGTACACATAATTGAACCTGATATATACACACAATTACAGAAGTTATACATGCTTTCAGAAAAGGAAATTCATGTTTAGTGGACATATTCATCCAAGAAGCTAAATAATGTGATCTCATTGCTCAGTATGGTTGAAAATTTTGGAAATGGTGACATCATTTACATAACTGGAACAGAGCAAACACTAACCCACCACTGGGAAAGACAGTAATTTTATGCACGATAGTATAGGTTACAAGAAATTATTGTACTGAATTACATATCTGAAAACATGCCAGAGGTGATGTCTTTTGTGTTACTGAAATGAATCTTCAGTTCTTTTTCTCCCATTAGATGTTTTTCGTCATTCACAGAATGGTAAAAATCTTGGTGCAGCTGGTAAACAATTCACAGCTTTCAAGAAGTGCAATGCACTCATAAAATTATATACTGTGCCTTTTTTTTTCCTTAATTAGCAAATGCTCTTTATTAACTTAATTCATTTTTCTTTAAATGTTATTATATAAAACTGGATGTAGTTGCAAAAGATCATGATTTTAGGAAACTTTGAATGTCTCTAGCTCTTTCTAACTTCTGAAAATTACATTTTTATTTTGAATGTATGATCCTAAGCATGTGACTCTGTAAATCTGAGTTTAAATTAAATAAATAAGATTTAGCATGTATTATGCTTGAATTCCAAATTGTTATTCTGTGTGAAGTAAATGGCATTTTATAATGTGAATATCTGTCCTTTAAGAAGGTGTTTCCAAGCTTTAAGATTTCATATCTCCAATTAAAAAGCATGTACAAATTTTTGCACATGAGTCTGTGCATGACTAATATACATAAACCATATGCTTCTGCATGTAAGTGGATGACAATTGCAAAATTCATTTATGGCCCCTTCATTTTTGTATCTGTAATTTCAAGCTGAATTTGGGGAAAAAAGTGACATCCAAATGTAACCCTTGTAGCACGACTAATCATTCAATCACTATCTTCCAATATCACTCAAAAATGCACAAAAAGCAACTGTAGAATTTATGACCTGAGTACTGATGAATTTTCATCATCTGCTAACTAACACTGCCCAATTTGGTGTATCTTGCCTGCTGATAAAATCTCACTGAGTTGATGAAGAGATGTTATTTTACGTTGTTAAATTTTTAAGCATATGATGTTTAAAAAGCAACCTGTGCTGAAGTTAAACTGGAAATGTAACAACTAAGTTTTCAGAAATAAAGAAATAAAGAACGTGGTAAGATATAAGAAATAAAAATCTTAAACAAATCAACATATTTCAAATATTCAGGACAGGTGCTTCTCTATTTCAGAGTGATTTGTCTATTGTTTTCTCTTTCTCAGAAATATCCAACCTCTGATTTAGAAAAATTTCAGAAAAATTTTGAGGCAGATATAGAAATTAATGCTACTTTCTTGACTGCAAATTTTCTGAATCTTCTTGAATTCAATCCACTGGGAATTTTTTTTCAGGAAGAAGGGAGACTTTTTAGGAAAGTTATTTGAGGTATGCAACAATATTCCTCATCAAAAAAAAAAAAAAAAAAAGAAAAAAGGAGAGCAAGAGAGAAACTGAAGAAAAACAAATAGACTTTGTGGTCAGCAATTCTCTTTGCTACTTGATTAGTTAATTCCTGAAGATTTCTGAAGTGTGAATGACCCAGAATAAGTTTGTTGCACCAACTTAAAGTGTTCCAGAATTCGCCTACACAGTATCGAAAATGGAGCAACCTGAAACAAACTTGAAATCCTAAAAAACACTGTAGAATAACAAAGCAGGCTTTACTAACTCTAAGTGGTGACCTCTCTTCTGTCTATCATGTCCTATCTGATACTAGACACCTGACTTTTTATCCATCAGCATCTAGTTCTTCACTTTGCTTGCATGCCCCTCATGGCTTATGTCTGTAACAGGTAGAAACCAGAGGTTTCAAGGAGAAGCTTGAGCTCTCATTCTACTTTCTCCTCCTCCTTGTTTTGGTATTTTGCCTTTATTTTCTCTCCACAAGACCATGCCACCTGTTGCAGCGGGGTTCTCTGCAAACCTCCCTGGAGAGAGATTTTGCCTGTAGAAGAATCATGGAGACAATATTTTCATTGATATTTTCAGATTTTATTCCTCCAGCCGCACATGCCTGGAGCCTGGCACAGACTACCACAAAAACTGCTCTAGAATCATGTGAACACCCCCCTAAGTACAGGATTCCACGTGGGGTACATTCAAAATGGCCAGTGAGGGCCAGGACTGGGGTACCCGTGACCAGGGAACAGGGAGAGGGAAACCCCGTGCCCAGCCATGTGTCCACCTCAATACCCATCCCCTCAGGGGGGGGCACCTCCTCACTTCACCCTTTTGTTTTAATTAAGAAGGTTTCTCTCAAGGGTTTTAAAGCACATCATTTGAAACAACCTAATATGCACACAATCACAAAAAAAATTTCAAAATAATCAATCCACCCTTGGAGTCTCCAGTGTTCAAACAGAATTTTTCTGGAGCATTCCAGAGCTGGCAAGAGAGAGATGGAGGCTTTTTGAGCATACTTGGTGGGGAAACTGAGGCAGGAGAGATTTTCTTTCATCTTTACCTGGTGAAACTTCAAACCATGATGGTTATTTCCTTCCTCCCACCCCTCTTTTATCCTTCCATAGGCACTGGAGGGGGATTTTGAGGGAATGGATTTGAAGGATATGGAAAGGGATGGTTTTGGGAGGTCAACCATGGAGGAAGGAATGGATTAAATTGGGGATAATAGGATGAAGGCAAAAAGGGGAAAGCATGCTGAGGGTAGGGAGGTTGTTGGCATGGAATTNGAGGGTTTGCCCAGGGCAGCTCCCTCACTGCAGCACGTAGCTCACGTGGAGCGCGGGGCCGCGGTCGCACAATAGGAGTAGAGGAGGCGCCTGCGTCCAAACATGGGCTGCCATGGGGGCTGGGCATGCTGCGTGTACTCATGCACTCCTGGGTTGGCCACGTGGCCTCGTGGTGGAGGCTGCTGTCCATTGCTGGGGTAAGAACGGCACCCAGCACATCTGTAATCAGATAACGCTCATGGAAATATTCTTCCATTGGCATATGTTTTGACTGAGAAATTAACTTTGCCCAGACCTTTTCCCAAAAGTCTTTTGTAAGCATTAAGTCCCAGGAAACATAGAAAAAGTTCTTAAACAGCCATGCCAGGAAGTGTCTCAGTTCCTTTTTAGCCTGAATTAAAGTTTGCAAATTTCTGTTCAAGCATTTTATCAAGCTTGAGATAAATGTCCCTTTGTGGCTCAGAAAGCCGTGATTCTTCCCGCGGTTCTTCCATAGTCCAAGAGGAAACAGCAAAAAAAGAGTACTCACTGGATTTCTGAAGATTTTTCGAAATCTTTGCTGTTTCTCTTAGGCTGTCTCCAGGGGTCCAGGGATCGCTAAAGTGCTCTCATTCTCCACCATTTTGTTGCAGTGGGGTTCTCTGCAAACCTCCCTGGAGAGAGATTTCGCCTGTAGAAGAATCAAGGAGACAATATTTTCATTGATATTTTCAGATTTTATTCCTCCAGCCGCACATGCCTGGAGCCTGGCACAGACTACCACAAAAACTGCTCTAGAATCATGTGAACACCCCCCTAAGTACAGGATTCCACGTGGGGTACATTCAAAATGGCCAGTGAGGGCCAGGACTGGGGTACCCGTGACCAGGGAACAGGGAGAGGGAAACCCCGTGCCCAGCCATGTGTCCACCTCAATGCCCATCCCCCCTGGGGGGGGGCACCTCCTCAGTCACCTGCTTCTTTCAAAATACCATGCAGTCACATGGCTGTCCAGTGTAGTTGTCTGATGCTAAAGTTCTCTTCCAAATTCTTTCCTGGGTACTAAAATATCTCTGTCTACTCTATCTTCTCAGTGTCCTTCTTCAGGGAACCTTCTACTATTGCAGAGAAATACCAGCCTAGCAACTTTCTTCAAAACATGCACAAAGTGCTGCTTCAGAAATCTTTTAATATGTAAAAACAAAAATCCACATAACAGTCTGGCCTGGAGAGCTTTGTCAGTTCTCCATGCTTTTTTCCCCCTACACTTTCATGCCCCAGAATCTGCCCACTATACTAATCACACATATACTAATGGAGAACGAGTTTTTTTGTGTCTTATGCTCACGATTTACTATATTACCTCACTTCCTTAGACCTTTCTGAGATCTCTCCAGGGATGAGTACCTCTGCTTCTGCCCTGCATTTTCACTTTGCCTCTGTCTTCTTAGACTGAGAATGCTCCTCTCCTGGGAAAGGCCAGAGATATCTATCTGTAAATGAAGTCACATTCGCATATGGCTCCCATACTCAGAAGTATATGTGTTAGACCTGACTCCTTCTTACAGAAATTATGCCCCTTTTAAACACACCAAAAGAAATTTATTGCTCTATGCTATAAAATGTTTAAGATGCAATGTGCAAGCAAACAGGCATTTGGCTAAGATTCAGACTGATAAGCCAGCCCATATATCATCGCATTGGTTCAAGGATTGTCTGCTCCACTAGGATTTTACTAAACTGGGGCAAAGATTTACAGACAAGCAAATCCATATGACAGTACAAGATCCGATTAATTATAAAGCTCACAAGTAAAATGCTTTGTATGTAGGTGGCTTCTGATTAGTCGGTCTAGTTCATTTGGGGCATAGTCCTACCCGCAGTGATTTAAAGACAAGTTGCTCATTCTTTGGCATTCTGGAAGTTGTCTAACACAGAGCCAAAGAGCACACGTAGAATTAAAACACCTGTAAATACAGATCTTCTGCTGGCTTTCGGCAAGGATGGATTGCTGTGAGAAAGGTAGGAAATATAAGATCGGTTTTTCATCCCCCTTAGAGTCAGATGAGGAATTAACAATACTGCTTTAGGACAGAGATGATTTACATTAAACAAAAGGAAGGCTCACAACTGTCTGCTGCTGCAAAGTTCCAGGGCTCACGTCCAAACAATGAGATTTCTACATATGGACCTATAAAATACTAGTCTGTGAATGAAGACATCTCACTCAATGTAAGAACCCATATGACCACATATATCTGCAGAGATGCAAATACAAAACATACTCATAAATGTGAGTTACGTGTTAATAAATGTACTTAAGTATTCATATAGATAGATACACATATGTGCACAAACACACATATTTCTGCTTATTGCTTGATGTATTATTTCATTGTTTCAAGGAATATAATTCTTCTAGTAGTTTTGATCGACTAATTTTTAGAATTTTTTGACCTCTGATAATACACGTGCAGATCTCTTTGGCACTGGGACCTTTAGAGTTTACTGCGTGTGGAGAGTGTGCTTTCTCAGAGACTATAAATTCTAAGAGAAAGCATTTTTACCTTCTTTCTGCATCTGAATCAGCATTAACATCTCAAAGTTCAACAAGACCAAGAGCAAGGTCCTGCACCTGGGTCAAGGTAATCCTCAATATTGATACAGTCTGGAGGAAGTATAGATTAAGAGAAGCCCTGCAGGCATTTGGGATCTGGGAACTGAAAATCTGGACATAATGTGTACTTGCAGCCCAGAAACAAATGTAGCCGCGGTCGAGTGAGGTGGTTTTGGCCATGTACTTTGCCCTCATGAAACCCCCTCAGAGTATTGTGTTTAGCTTTGGGGTCCTCAACACAGGAGGAGTGGGTCTGAAGGAAAGCCGTTAAAATGACCAGAGGCCTGGAGCACCCCTCCTATGGAGACAGGCTGAAGGAGCTGGGATTGTTCAGCCTGCAAAAGTGAAAGTTGTGTGAAGCCTTTACTATGGCGTTCCAGTATATAAGGAGGGGGATTATAACAAAAAGAGGTAGAGACTTTGCCATGGTCTGTAGTACCAAGAGGGGGATTGATTTTAAACTGAAAGAGCTTTTATGAAGGGAATGGTGAGACACTGGAACAGGTTGTTCAAAGAAGATGTGGATGCCTCATAATTTGCAGCGTCCAAAATCAGGTTACACAGGGCTTTGACCAATTTGATCTAGTGAAAAATGTAAATACATGGATTATGAGATCTTTGAAGGTTCGTTTGTATCAAAATAATTCTATGATTTTGTGATTTAAAAAAAAAAAAAGACATCAAGAATAAATAAGCTTTCATTTTAAACCTGAAAACATATGACATTTCTAATGTCTTTGATAGGTGACTTCCATGTTTTTGACTATTTTTCTTGGTCTGTNATGGAGACAGGCTGAAGGAGCTGGGATTGTTCAGCCTGCAAAAGTGAAAGTTGTGTGAAGCCTTTACTATGGCGTTCCAGTATATAAGGAGGGGGATTATAACAAAAAGAGGTAGAGACTTTGCCATGGTCTGTAGTACCAAGAGGGGGATTGATTTTAAACTGAAAGAGCTTTTATGAAGGGAATGGTGAGACACTGGAACAGGTTGTTCAAAGAAGATGTGGATGCCTCATAATTTGCAGCGTCCAAAATCAGGTTACACAGGGCTTTGACCAATTTGATCTAGTGAAAAATGTAAATACATGGATTATGAGATCTTTGAAGGTTCGTTTGTATCAAAATAATTCTATGATTTTGTGATTTAAAAAAAAAAAAAGACATCAAGAATAAATAAGCTTTCATTTTAAACCTGAAAACATATGACATTTCTAATGTCTTTGATAGGTGACTTCCATGTTTTTGACTATTTTTCTTGGTCTGTTGGTTTACTGTTTTTCATAACTTCTCCTTTTCACCTCCCATAATTTCTATATTTTCTTTGGCAATATGTGAAAGAAAATGTGAAAGAAACCTATACACCTTTCCTAATCTGTTAGTCACTGTACAAAAAGGAAACAAATAGTAACATTTTTATGGATGTGTTTGATAAAACACTAAAGAATGTGAAAGCAGAAGACTACATCTGTACTACAGATTAAGTTCTTAACACATTGGTGACCTGGAGCAGTGTTTCGCATAAGAGATGGAAGATATTTCCTTTTTAAGGAAATCTTTTACAATCTTACTGTCTCACAGAAGTTTCTGGCAGAAATATGTGGGTGTATAGAGACCAGTAGCTACACTTGGATTAGACAATTTACTCACTTGAGCTAGCTTCTTTTAATTTAGTTTGTGTACCCTTACACCACAGTATGGACCCAGATCAGGTGTACCTGTATTCACAGGTACAGAAGCTAAAGCTTCTCAAAAGCTAAATTAATTGCAGAATTGTGTAAATATGATAGGATTTATGAAATCAAAATGACTGTGTGTCCTAAACTATGATTACAGGTGAAACTTCCCATACTTTCTATTATGAACATTTGATGAACGTATTAATTCTGAGCTTCTTTTCTCTTCTGCTCTCTTAGGTACTTCCAGAACTTTTTGCAGTCACCCCAACTTTTGATTTTTTTCTTTTGTTCATTGTGATATGTTCATCTATTTAGATCAGTGTGTTTGTCATCTTGGCAGATGCTTTAAAGAGTTGTTTACTGAAGCCCATACATTTCTTTGTTTCCGCCTTTATCATGCACTCTTTGATTTAGATTATATGGACTCTGGATGTACTGAATGTGTCCATGCATTTGTTCATCAAAGAAGCTGTGTATCCTTCACAATGACTTTTTAAATTAACAGTACTAAAGCTAGTTAAAAAAAAGTATTATTTTAAAATATGTTTCTACCATCTCTCATTAATGAGTGCTGAGGTCACTTAAAGAATCACCATCAAAAGTATTAGCAAAAGCAGGTTTAATATAAATTTGGAAAACACTACTGAATAGAGCTGGATGGCAAGGTTCCTTCTGCTGATAGGATGAAGCATACAGAGGAATACCAAATTAGGATCACCTAAAGAGTCACTACCTGAGATATCCCCAAAAAGTGATTTTAATATGATGCTGTAAAACTGTCAGCACAGTTCAGCACAGATGGGATTTTTACACAGTTTCTGATCTAGCAGCAGTCTGAGCTTTATTCAGTGGATCTATTAATATGGATCAGTTTTAAGATGGATCACAGGATTTTAGCAGCACTTAATCATTGACTAATTTAACATTTACAACGTCAATCAATAGGATTTACTATAATCACCACAGTGTGTTAATTATAGATCCAAGATGGCAACACTTATACTGTACTTGCTATAATGTATCTAAATCAATTCACACATACTTTCACACAGACACAAACTTACATGCCTGTTAAAAATTTCGCTCTAGTTCAATAAAATACTCACATCTAATAACTTGACATTTCTAAAATGGTCAGGGTTGAGCCTCAAAGAGTGGGGGGTGCTGGCCGAGGACCTCTTGTCAGCTTTTGGTGATGGTCCTCTGAACTTCACAAGCTTGAGAGTTCACTGGCTCTGAGAGGAGTCCCACTCAGAGGGAGCAGCTGCTTGCAGTCCAGAAGAGCTCAAAGGGCCTTAGGATTGCTGTTTATACAGTTGAGAGACACTTTGGACATCAGCAAATTTCCATCCTGGAATTCTCAAATTTCTATTGCACTCAACCTACAAATCCTCTTTTGTTTCCCACTTCAGCCAGGAAACAGGAGTCCATGGTATGGCCAGTGCTCCTCCATCTCGGCTGTGCAAGTGCTCCTGCTGTGGTTGAGGGACGTTTCATTGCCCAACCCACAGCATAAAGGCCAAGGGCTAATGGCAATTATTGAACTCATTTGTGAGGAAGGAAGAATGCACCATCACACCATCACACACAACTCTGTGGTTTGTTGATTTTTAAAATTTTATTTGGTTGATTTTTTTTTTTTTTTCTTGTGTGTTTGGTGTTTTGGAGGGATTTTTTGTGCTTTTTTTTAATGCTTCAGTTGCTAATCTTAGTAAGAATAAAACGGAAATTGGGTACAAGACAACTTTACAGAAATATATCCCTGTAGGTTAGATGACACTGGCTTTTGTTCTTGTGAAAAACCTCACATAACCTTCTGAGGCTGAATTTATAGGAGCAACAATTCAAATATGTTTTAAATTTTGTTGCACTCAACCCCCTTTCATTAATCTTTGCACCTTTATTTCCCTGAGAAGAACTATAAATCATTGTGTTGTATTGCTGCTATTCATGAAAGATACTTTACTTTAAGGTACATAATTCATCATAGAATGGTTGTTTATGCATAACTGTATCTCCTGGACCAAAATAATTCAATACCATAAACAAAGAGAAAATCAAGTAAAAAACAATACTAGATTATTTTTACATGGATTTTAAAGGACTGTCATATGCCACCTTTAACTCAAATTAAAAAAAATGTTACTTCTTAACACAACAAATTCTTCTTATCACAGAAAACCATTCTTTAGTCTATTTTTGAAAATAAATTTGTTGATCTTACTAGTCAAAGATGAAAAATTCCCCAAAATGCAGCAATGGACCTGGGCTAGTCTCCGATCCAAAATATGTGACATTAAATGGAAATGTTTGTTATTTTTCTCTGCAAAAGTCTTTTACTTGATGTTGCCAGAGAAAAATCCACTGACGTGCAGTATAGGCTACATGTGACTTGAGAAATATTTATTTAATTCACAAACATTTTCAAACATTTTCCAACATTTTCCCTTGATAATAACTGCACATGTGCAAGATTTCTGTGGAACATGGAGTCTGTAAAAGATACCTTAAGAAAGGCCAACATTAACTGCTAGACAATAGGTAGATTGCGGAAGCCTACCTTTCTCTCTGTGGTTAGTGATATGCAATCAACTCCATCAAAAAATAAGTAAATGTCATTAAAATACCAGTTTATTAATAATTATCACCTGATTTATTAATTGCTTTAAAGTGATGCCTTAGGTTTTAACTTTTGTATTTTTCAAATCCTGTATTGCCTAGTGTATAACTCTGAAGTCTCTTACAGCTTGTTAGCTGCTCTCTTAGGCCAGATAGACACAACAAAATTTATCTGAGCTTGCTATTCAAGGACACTCGGGCTGTCCGAGGCCTAAAGGTGGAAACTAGGACCATGAGAGAGGTGGAGAAATTGAAGAGAGCTGAAGTTTTAATTGCTGAATTTATGCTGATATGCAAATGGATCAAACTTATAACAGTGTGAAGAACTCGTGGCCTGTCATCCATCTTAGGGTCCATTTTATGGAAGCAGCCTCTGGCTCCCCAGGGTGTACCTTGAAGGCCCTTGAAATAAATACCTGCCTTTATTCCCTTACTCCTGTCTAGTCTCTGTTTCTAGGTGGCTGGAGAATGCATCAGCAGTACTTCTCAATCACTTAAACATAAGGAAAACCAGGACATGATTTGATCAGTGTTTAAATGTGGTTGTTCAAGTGTCATTAATCACAGACATACTGTATATCTTAGGAGACAATCAATAAGGACTATTTATTTTAATCCTTTCTTTTTGGACATAAATATGCCCTTGGAGTTTCTCCTACTGATTCAATGATGCTAATTGACAATTTAAGATCTGCTTGTGCCATGCCTCTCTACCTAATCCCCGAGCCACATTTGTGCCTCCTGTAAGTCATAAACAGGCTAAGGGCACTGTCTTAACAGTTTCAACAGCCTGTGGGAGTCTTTTGATGTACATTAGTCTTTTCACAATACAACCTGCTCAAAACCTTGATTTTCAGTGACATCAAGAACTGTCTTTGTCTTCTAGTGGACTAAAAAATGCTCTTCCGAACGAAGAATGAAAAAGTGAACGAANCGAAGAATGAAAAATTGAACGAAAAATGGCACACTATAAATCAGTCAAATCTGTTCGGAGGAAGAATTAAGTTTCACTGGCACTGTGGTACCAAAACACGTGTCATGATTTCAGACTTTTGTAGTGACTTATCATGCCTTTGTTAGACCTTAAAATAAAGACTGGAAAGGAGCTAACTTTGAAAATTATACTTTTCTATTTTTTTCTTTTTTTA
>VYZQ01059778.1:6129-37800 GCA_013400655.1 Mystacornis crossleyi
GTATAAAAAAAACCAGAGATTCGCCTAGCCACATCCTAAATCTGTGCAAGCAATACACTCAATTAATTTTTATAAAGGATTACTTTTCTGTACTTTGCTTGATTTGTAGCTATTTTACCATTATATAAGAGAAACTCATGCTTCTAAAGTGTCTAATTTACACTGAGGACTCAGGGTGTTTAGAAATGCCTTTTTCATGACATTGCCACATCTCCATTGGAAAACAGGAGAACACACAATAGATGTACTCATGAGCTGAAAATAAATGCTTGAGGAAAAAAAATTAAATGGTGAGTGTCATTCAATTTGGCACTCAAAATACTTTTCACCTCTTCTAGGAGTCTGACCTTGTCATACCATAATGAAGAAAGTGAACGATACCCTTTTTTCTGTCTCTAAATATCTTGCTGCTAGGAATATTTTCCCACTGTTTCTAGCACTGAATACCATTTTGTGTTATAGGTAGAGCAAACGAAGGAACCCACTTTGAGAATAAAATATTGCTGAATTGGAGTAAATGCGAATTATTTTGATAAAGAAAAAATTAAGTATTCAGAGTGAATTACAGGTAACCCTATTTTTAAATTAGGTCTCTTAGTACTTACAAATACCTGATTAAACACTGATGCATAGCACTTGTTCTTCCTTCTTAAATTCAGACATCTACTTCATTTACATGCAATATTTTAAATGCATTTATTTAATACAATGCCTACCTCTGTACTACAAATTGCTTTTACTTGTCATGAATTCTAATGCTCATTTTTTATTCTGCTTTGAAATATCCAGCTACCCTTGGCTTTCTTTTCTCTCAGGCTTTGATATATTGGAATCATTTCCCCAGGCAGCAATCAGTGTTGATAAAAGAGTTTGAAACTCAATTCACAAACACATAGCATATTTGTGGGTAAGAGAACTAGTACTTTATTTCCACTGTGTATCAAAACAAACACGGGAATACTGCTTCCAATAGAACCGAGTTCACACAGCAAGGAAGACATACTGTGGATTTCGTAAGTGGTGCTGATTTACAACATTTAGGGGGTTATTTTATTTCTGGAAATAAAGTTCAGTGTGTGCAACTAACAGCAACACACCACCTTCAATCACAGAAGTACACATTTATGACATGCATCTTAGTGGTGTTCCTTCTGCTTTTTCCCTGCTCTTTCCTCCCCCCTCCTGCATTTGTCCAGCATTTTCTGCTCTTCTAAACACGTTCCCACAGAGGTCCCACAGAGGTGTTGCTGAGGGGCTCAGCTGTGCCCTGTGCTGGGTTGGCTCCAGAACCATCTGGACTCAGCCCTGTCCCACATGGAACAGCCACAGCTGCTCCACAGAGACCCCACAGCCACAGCTGAGCAGGGACGGGGGGGACCCACCGGACCCTCAACATCATTTTGCACCTGGCCCTCCCCTCCCAGACACACAAACCACCACTGTGACATCAACCAGGCCTCCCATGACACCCCCAGAACCACACCTTCCTTTGACAAACAGAAAAGACCAACCAGCCCCTCAAAAATGCTAATCAAAGCTGCATTTACCTTTCTCTCAGCAACAGCAATTACTTGTGAAAAGAACTGTTTTACCCTGGTGTGTCTGCATCTGTGTTCCATACTTCAACAGCATTTCATATGTGCTGTAAACCAATTTGTCTTACTCATGGCCCTCCAAAATAACAGATGAAAACAGTAATACATTAAATTACAGAATTTTGTTGTTGTTTTTTTTTCAAGAAACTTCTGGGATGCACACAATGCAAAGCAGACTACTAGTCGGATTAAAGAGATGCATAAAATCAGCAGATAGGACAAAGTCTTGGACACTGTCGGTCTGTCTTACACCCACCATGATGCCTCCGCATACCTGAACCATTCTGGAGACTACATTATAAATATACTACAGAAAGCCTTCCAAAGGTAAAATAAAATCCCCTCAGGTAAGAGCAGCAAGTCTGTCTGGCTCTGGAAAATGCTCTGGGCCCTGTGAGTGCCCGTTTGGTAGAAGCACCATCACTATCCTGCCCAGAGCACAGAGCAGCTGTGCCACAGGGGCTTCCTGGAGAAAGGGAAAGTATTTAGAGTGGTTAAAAGGACAGTTTCCAGGAGAGAGGGATCTGGGGTACAGTCACGACTTTGGATTCACACTGAACCTGTAATTCTTTGTTCCAGCTGCCTTCCTCGGGGTACATTTTCATTTGTATAGATGATTGGAGACCTAAAAGCTGCTGGTATTGACAAGTAATAGGAACTCTACTTTAGAGTCCTGTGCTATAAGGATGGCCATACTGACACATCCTTTTAGAGATACACATTCCTCCTGATTTTCTAGACCTGTGAATAGCAGCAGAACAGTCCAGTCAATGACACCCTCCAGTTTTCCCATATTTTTACCAGTGGGGGGCTTGAGAAAGTCTTTCCAATCACTTCACTAGGAAGATACAAATATAAGTCAACATCACAAGGGGATGGACCCCTGTTCTCAGCTTTGTTTTCTTTTTAAACTTACAGTATGTGCAAATTAGGCAGAATTAGTAAACTTTGAGGAAGTTACCAACACAATCATGAGCTGAACCTCAATGCTTCTAAGATTTATTCTGTATATGTGTCTCCCAGCACAGACATTTCACACCCTGGCCAGCTTGGGAGATGAGGTCAACATTCCTAAGAGTCAGGTAAATGCCAGTGGAACCTTTCACAGGCACATCGGATTGGAACACACACCAATAGCAATCACACTTATAAACCTCACTCAATTACAGGCTTTTCAGCTCAGGATGAAAAACATGCCTGCCCTAAAGAAATGCATTTAGGCTTTCTCATTTCTGAGTGGTGAAAGAATTATGTCAGCCATCCATTATTGATCTCCTCAGGAAAGACAGCGTAAAACAAAGCAGCTCTGAAGACACTAACACAACAGGGTTGTGCTGACTTGCCACCCTCACTTAGTGATAGCTTTACTTTAGAAAGAGTTTGTCTTTTAGGAATACAGAAATATCCAACCAAAAAAATCTTTAACTGAACAGCAATTAGTCTTAGTTTTTAATATAACCATTCAGGACATGACTAAAAAAAAAAACTTTAAGACCACTTCAACTTTCTGTAAAGGACTAGTGACTGATGTGAGTTGATATAGGCACACACCCCTTCTGCAGCCTCCTGGGAAACAAAAGCCAAACTTCACAAGATAACTGTGCACAGCAAGAGACATTAAAGCATTTGTAGCAAATCATTAGTACAACTTTCCTGCCTATTTGCAGGGAAAACCATAAAAGCATTACTACATCACGCTTTCCTAGGATCCTCTCCCTCCCATCCTCCCAGGTTTTACTTAATTTTTGCTCCTATTAAATAAAACTTATTTCCTACCTCAGAGAACATCTCACCCCAGAAATAAAATAATATCATTCTACCAATTACCAACATCTTCTAAACCTCTAGAGAAATTTTGCACAGCAATTAGCAACCTTCTGGGCAAATGTGATCTAGGAGGAGAAGATTACCAGCATCCTCCCTCCCAAGCATCTTCAAATACCTAAGTTTTAATCTGCTGAGTCACCCTTTTGATGGGATGCACTTACAAATTGTTAGCACAAATGGCCAACACCTGGATCCTTGTGATGGTTTTTTTTTTTTTTNGGGGTTCGGAGGACTTGGGGTCATGATGTTTTTCACTTGTATCTGAATATTGAAAGAAAAATAAAGGGAAAAAGCATTCTACCAAGGAAATCATAACCTAGACATATTAGCCATTAACTAAGTCATATTTTGAATAAAATATTTTTCAGCTGCATTAAAGGAATAATATTTAACATGACAGTCATGTTTTAGAAATGCTAGCTATGATAAAACGTTGCTATATGTTTTCTAAAGAAGGTGCTTAGAACGTGTTGTTCGTGTATTAACTGGAAGCTATCTGGTGCCTATCAACAAAGCCAGACAAGTATTCCTGCCTGAGGAAAGGGAGATTTTACCTTAAATGTCAGGGTGGGGGAGGGAAACTCATTGCTGCAAACCTTCCTACCTCTGATCAGAGTGGATTCCACCTGGCTGGAAAGAATGAGACTCTGGCACAAAAGGATCACCAACATTTCCCATTATTGAGTAAAGGAGGACATTATCGTGTCCCTGTAGGCATTGTGTGACTGTAGGGAGGAGTGGCTTTCCCCTCTCACACAGACCTAGCCTGGGCTGCTTCATGAGCCTGGGCTCACCCCAAGAGTGGCCCTGGTGCCCAGAGCAGCTACCAGGACTCACTTCTGCCATGTGGGTCCTGCCGTGTCACTTGAACCCTTCAGCCCCCAAGGCTGGAGTGCTGAACTGAGCTCCGGCTGTGGGCACCAAAGGGTAGAATTTGCAGAGATGCATTGTCTGCAAAACTTGCCTCATGTCAAAGCACAAATATTACTGAAAAAGAAGTTTCTATAAAGGAAACAATTTATTCCTGCACACAAAAAAATGCTTTGGGGAATAATGAGACAGTGTACGGGACCAATAGATTCTTTCACTTAATCGGCCCATGATGTTGGTTCAAGCCTATTAGGCTGGGAAGGCTCCCCTTAAACACCTTCTTCCAGTTCATTTATAAAATTCTCCTTTGCTGTCACATGAAAGAGGGTCATGACATACTGAGACTAACTTATATTTGCATTTTAGCTCTTGCCTACCTGCGAATGCAAAGAGGGGCTGCATGCATGATGCTATGCAGATGTAACCACCCCATTTGCATGTGTACATTTGACATTGTACTCATGCAAATCAGGATCAAAACAGAGATATCCTTTTGAAAACACAGAGGGAAAAATGCAATCAAACGGAAAAATACAATAAATAGGAAAATTCAGAGAATTTTGGAATCTGAACTGGTATTTGGAAACAAATACTTTAAGTTATCCTGACAACTAAAAGGGAATATGAGCACAATAAATCTGAAGGATCAAAATGTAAATCCTCTTTCTACCTTTATATACTCTAAATATAGTAAAGTCATCAGAATTACTAATCTAAATCAATGGTAGTTGGTAATTTATGAATAAGCTCAGAGTAGTATTTCACTAATACAAAAGCCTTCTCCTCTGGTGAATTAAGGTGTTCTGTAGGCCACTGAAATACTCAGGATATTTAAATCATCACATCATAGTTACTGATAGTCTGGAACCTTGAACTTTAGGGCCAAATCCAGAGCAAATTCAACTCAATGAGTTTAAGGGCTCATACACACTGTGTTATTTTTCTTTTTTCCTAAAAATCTCTGCCTTAGAAGACATAAAAAGAAAGGCCTTTTTGGCACTTTAAATCATCTGGAAAATAAAATTACTAAGAAAACCTCTGAAAAAAAAGTTCATCTACTGTTTTGACTACTGGAACATCAACAAGCTCAGTAATGAAAGAGCGAAATTATGTATTTACTCACAACATTGTAAACACATGCTTAAAATTATCCAACTAGTAAAATCGTCTGTTTCCTACCATCTGGCCTGTGTGCAAAGAAATAAAAAAGCATATTAAAGACAGATATTTACTATTTGAGCTATAAACAAAACTTTACACATTATAAAGTTTAGTATTCTTATATCTAACCCTTTGTATTGTTTTGATTTAAGGATAGGGAGAAGCTGGTCCAGTACCTGAAAACTGCGCTACAAATGAAGAAATCAAACAAACGTGGATCGTGGTTAAAACACAAGGAGAAAACAGAATTATGTTTCCATTTACACTGCCTCAGACACTGGAACTAGTGCAGCAGAGCCACTCAGGCATTTGTGGGAATTTGCTGTAAGAGATTCTCTGACACGAGCAGGTCTTTGTGGAATAAGAATATTAAAATGTCTAAAAAAATATTTTACTAATGTAGAGGTGTCAAAAATTCCCCAAGCCTGAATAATTCCTCCCTAGAAATCTGAGCTCTGATTAAGTGTCAACGAGTCTAAAGGATGAAAGCAATTACTGCCTGCCTTTGCTTTCCACTAAATATCAAACCCAAAGCTGCCCAGGAGTGTTTGTGGCATTGGGTCTCTGTTACAGTGTGCCATCTTTCAAAAGGCTTTCTGAACATGAAATAGGTAAGCCTGAAAGCAAAAGGGAAAATCAGCAGGGTTCTTATTGTTGAAACCAGCAAGCAAACAAACACTCATTGAGAACCCACCTTGTTCTAATCTGCCATGTTTATTCATCTGCTGACAGTTCTGCAGCAGGCCATAAGGAAACACTAAAAGGATCTCCTTAAACTTCCATTCTGGGAACCATTCAGCAGTCTCAGCCACAAGAATGACCGAAACAATCCTCTGGATCAGCAAGAAACATGTTGTCTATGACAGAAGTAGATTGGTTCTCTGTTTGTAAAGCCCCAAGCACAGAAAGGACCAGTTCAGTGCCACTATGATAAAGAGGAAATCTGGTCAGATCACACCCTGTGTCACCTGTATTGACATAACCTCCAGTATCTCAGGAAGACAGACTTATAGCTCTTCTTTTCCCCATTTGTTAATCAGAATTTCTGTTTCTCACTACCAGTCTTTTTTCTTTCAACTACTTAACTCCTTGCACTGAAATCTATAAATTCCATTTCAGACAAAATCTGTTCCCAACTGTTATCCTCCAGCACTATTCTCACATTCTGTTCTCACACACACAAAAATCTTCTCTGACCCCTCTCTCTCTCTCTCTTTTCCCTTCTCAAAAAATAAATATATAACCAGACTTCAGCTTCCCTAGTGTCCCTTCTCTGGTCACTGGTTTCCAGGGAAACAAGGTACTATGGTAACTCAGGGATGACAAATCATGCCTTAAACTCCAAACTATATGTAAAGTCCGCATCCCTTTCTTCTCTAGGCGATGAAGTGGCAACAAAAATAGTGGCAGCAAATCCCCATCATTACTCATTTAGTCTTTTAACTATGTAAATCTGTATTTTCTCCATGCACCCTTTCCAGTTTTTTAAGTGCCCTGCTATTTTTAGAGCCATTTCATGCTCAGTCCAGGTTGTTCTAAATTAGACCTGAGTGCTCTCATCAAAGCTCTAATTGCATTTTTAAATTTTTTTTTTTTTTTGATGTCTGAAGTTATTCCAGTGCAAAGTGTAGGGATGCTCTTTTCAGCTGGAGGGGGGAAAAAACCTCCCCAAACCACACCTGATTATTTTTTGAGCCTCAAAACTATCACAGCTCAATATCATAGTTGGGATTTCTGTCTCAGGGGTGAGTTTATGCAGAGTCTCTGATGTCTAACCAAAGATTAATTTTGTTGTCTTCCTTGGGTAAGGATATGACAACATCTTTTTCTCTCTCCAATATCTAACACTCATTTTTGTGTAATGTGAAGATACCCAATCTCTGTGACCTTCACCCATACTAGATTTGTTTAAAATTGGTCAACAAGTTCAAATGTTATAAAGGAGGTACCTGCCAAGGGTAGGATCACAAGGATGCCACTTTTTAGGAAAGCTTCAAACCAAAAAATCAGAACTAACAATTTCTAGATTATCAGTGTTCTAGAAATGCTTACTCATTCTTGAGGAAAAAAAAACCCAATCCCATCATCCAGAGTCTTCCATATAAGAAATTTTATAGCATAGCTGATCTTAAGACCATTTAAAAAACTTAAGGTAATGCTAGCAAGAATAATTATGTATTAATCCTGCATACAACACAGAAAGTATACTTTAAATTCTACTCCCATTGCACTCTGTGGAAATATTGTGAACTCAGTGGAAATGGTAGGTGAAAAACTTCCAAAGCAGCCAGTAAACTTAGAAGACATCGATTTCTCTTGCTTCCACCTCTGTGGGTTACATGTTCTGTCCAACAACTGATGGCAAGCTCTGGTTTAAAGTATCATTTACAACACGAGGACTTTTTTCCCTTGGTCATATCCTTAGTGTCTCTGCCTCCTGGAGTATTTCACCTTGGCTCATTTGCTGGCTCACTCAGATCCTCTGGTCACTCTAAAAATAATAGTATTAGCCTGGACAGTCCAAAGTCAAAATGCAATCCAAAAAGAAGAGATACACATTGATTTTATAAGACCATACTTGGGTTTAAGTTAGTGTCTCCAAAAGACTTATCTAACAGGCAGCACATGCCCCTGCAGTGAAGAAGCTGTTCAGGTCCCAGTCAGCCCAGTCTTGGAATCTGATGTCAGAGAAAATTTGTTCCAGCAGATTGAAGAAAGACACAACCCACCTCTGTCTGGCACTTCTTTGCTCCTCATACCTCTGCTGCAGTTTTCATCTTCACTAAATAGGACTGCAAATCCTTGATGTCTAGATAAGAAACTTCAGTGCCTTTTTTTTTTTAATTCGCTGTTCAACCCAACAGATTAAAGAATTGTAATATTTGTCATACAAAGGAGAAAATAGAAAATTTCCCTGCAACAGTCCAATGTTGAAATCCACACTGATTCAATAGGACAGCTTTTCTCTTAGTGACTACTGAAAAAACCCAGCTGATTACTGAGAAAATAATCAGTTAAGCTAAAATCCTTATTCTTATATTGGTATCTCCTCGTCTTATTAAGCACAATGAGACAGTTGATATCCAAGCATCCCACAGACACTGCATGATGCATCCTCTTTACAGCCTCTAGCCAGACCACACAGTGCCCACAGAAGGCTGTTATAAATTGTGCTGCTACTCCATTTGAGACACCAAGCATCCAATTCCAGAAGTTCTGAGCACCTAAAAAGTTTACTTGAAACCGCTGCCAGCATCTAAGAAAACCTCCAGAACACCAGACTTCCTGTGCCGCATAATTGATAGCCCAGAACCAAAGGAATTAAAACCAGAAGTGTCTTTATGTATTATTGAGTTTCCTCATTTCCAACAAACAGCACATCATCTTCAGTGAATGATTCCCGTTTGAAGTTTTAGATCAGGCATACATTTCTTTCTTTTTTCCCTGCGTGGCATGCCGTATATAACATCCTAATCTGAGTATTTCTTTTCCTTTGTAGACCACCATATCTACCCAACAGCATTGAGAAACCACTCAGAAATAAAGAGACTATATATAATAATAAGCATTAGGTTCAAGAACAGGAAATGTTTTAGTTCCAGATTTTCAACAGTTTTCAGAAAAACAGATAAGGCAGATCAAGCAGATGAGGCACTGTGTGCTTGTGCATCCTCTCAATAAATCTAATACATGTAACATGATAATAACACCAATTCCTAAATAATGACAGCAAGCAGCTTTTAGACTTCAGAATAAGTAAAATGTCTGACATAGAAGAATGGGTATTGGCAACTTCATTTGTTTCAAAAGACACAAGGAAAAGGCTGAAGCTATGACTCTTGCTACCTTAAAAAAGTCAGCATGAAAATAATAGCTTTGTTTCTGACAGCTTCCCCAGGCACGACAGTCTAATATTTTTAGTTAAAACATTACTAGCCTTAGTGTTTATCCCCTCTTCCTCCCTCCTCTTTTGCTGGACTTTTGTTGAACTGATTTAGATAAAGAAAACTGGTTCCCAAGACACATGAAATTAAAAATTAAGAATTACAATCACATTGAGGAAACAGTTCCAAACTCACAAAGTAGCTCTGGAACCGCTAGTGGTAACAATAGCAAACAATGCATAGGGGAGGGGCACAGACTGACTGTGCGTGAGGATTTGTCCCTTTGAAAGACTCAAAGCATGGGATCAAAGCACTATTTCAGTTCTCAAAATGGGACTGGAGCAGCACTGAAACATCCAGAGACCTTTACGGAGAAATGTTATTAAATACAGATTTCCTTCGGAGAAAGGGAAATATTTCAAGCAAAAATGTAAACTTCCATAATTGCAATTTAGTGTTGATGCTGTGAGTATACAGTGGAGGAGGGAAAAAAGTGCCGACTTTCTAAGACATTTTCCTTTTTAGTGAAAGTGTCCAGTGCTATTTTGCCATTTTAACATGACCGAATTTAAAAACAAATAAAGAAAGAAAAATCTTTCTGTGCCATATATTTTTAAAGACACAACTTTACACTGTTCTTCCAGCTATCCACATGAAATAGATTCTTCTCTAGCATCCACATGTAGAGGGAGACTCTAAAAGTTTCAGCACCAGCAGGAAATTCAGAAATACAGGATATTTTATGTTGTACAGCTCATAAATTTTAGGAGTTTGCAGTATTTTAGATCAAAACTTCAAAGAGCTAAGGAAAGAATGATGATGCCACCTTTGCATTATTTTTATGATCAAGCTTTAGTGTGTTGTAAGGTACGTTGCTGAATTTATTTTGTAGTCAAAGCTTGTATCAGTTAGTAAGACTGATTAACCTGCCTTCCCCACCCCCCCAAAAACACTTATGCAAATTAGATTAATTTTTAGAGAAAGAAAAGAAGAACCAAAAAAAGGAACTAAACTGTGCTCTTTAACAGTTACGCATAAAAAGGAGCACATCATAAAATATATACTCTGTGCTGCTAAGATACTGAAGTATTCTGCAGCATATAAAGAATTTCAGTTGGAAAAGAGAAATCTTTCATTTCCTGTGATGTCATCCAAATCCCTCTGAAATAGTTGCTGCCCATAGAGAATTGGCACATGATCAATAGAGGTGGGGAAAGCTCATGATCTCCTTCAGCTTCCTGCAGGCAGTTGAACAAGTTCTACCTCCTGCAGGACCAGAGCACTGATCCAGCGTGTATCATTTAACTCCCCCACAGAATATCGTTTTTTTGCAGTTGCTTCCTATAAACATTAAGAAAAAGCAGGTTCAGTATCCATCCCTTTGGCCTACTTTCCATTTCATCTGAATGTGCTCGAAAAGAGTAACAAGTATCTTTCGTTGCATTAGATTTTAGCATTAAAGGAATACTGCCTGTTTCTTACATGGGTCTGTCTCCAGATTGGTTGAAGAGATGAATGATATATCTAAAAATAGCCTGTGCAGAACTTAACAATTGTGTGAATACTCAATTTTGTGCAATTGGATAAATGGGAAATATACCAAAATCTGGTTTTCACAAACTCACTTGGGATTGTGGAAAATAATATTTTGGCAACACCCACAGAAAGTAGCTCAGGAACAGGCTCTTTTTTCAGAACACTTGTTCACACATTCATTTCTACGATTTAAAAATATTCTTTTGCCAGTAATATCTTACAAACCTCACCAATTAACAAAAGCAAGAATTGCTGAAGGTCTGCCCTCCCCTTTGTTTATTTGATGGACAGTTTTGTGACACCTGAGTGAAGGGCAGAGCCTCTTTCTCTTCAGTTCTCAGAACAGTTCCAAATGCACATGAAAGGACTGAGCCACAGCCTTTGGCAGTTTAGGGACACGGCGCCTGCCAGCCCCACTGGCAAAGCTGAGCAGCAATCAGAAGGTGAGGGGCCGACGTCCCTGTGCTCTACCGAGCCTGAGAGAAACTCGGAAACTGCTGTGCAAAAGGGCATCTCGGGAAAGGTATGATTTTTTTTTTTTTTAATGAACTACTCAGCATAAAAAGGATTGCAGAAAATGAATCCAAAAAAGGAGTCTGTTCATGAGCCACTACATGTACAGCTTCAGAAATAAAGAGAAAGACCCGCGGCCTTCAGGATCCCTCCTTGCTCAACCAGTCAAGATGACTTATTACACCTGCATACAGCAGAGGAGAAAACAGAAAGTAAAATTACTTCATTGATTTTGTTCTGGTGTATGTAAATAACCTTACTGTCAGATCTGCCCTTTCTAGGAGAAAAAAGTTTTGTTCAATTTGCCAGTCGACTTTTTCCTAAATCTGATTTTCATATTTCACAACTTCTCCACTGAGGACTCAGTAAACAGTAGCATGATTAACTGAAATTGTATTTACTTCCTAATCTATTTTATGGATTATTTCAAAGAGCTTTTAAAGTTTCTTAATAAATTCTTTGTTTCACTCTAATATGGTGATTTAGGAAAAGATTCTCTTGAGAGATTTCAAGCATTTCCAGTATTTCTATATTCTCACCATAATTGTTAATAGAGGTATAATTTTTCAGAATATATTTTAAGTAAACAAAGCTCTAAACTCTTATAAGTGTTATGTATCTCAATTATGAAACAACTATTTTTTTGAAAGTAAAATAATCTATACACCACAAATTTGAGGAAAGAAAGCACAATCCATAAATCTATGGATCAGTCTCAAGCCAGTTCATTTTTAAGCCAAAGTCAGCCAGTGCTAGTGAATGGCTGGGAATATCCATGTGGACAGTCACTGGAGGGCAGAAGTAATAACCAGCCTGTCAGTCATCTTAACAAGCTTCAACAAATATTGATTTTGGAGGTAGATGCATACAGTATAATATGCACACATTTAGAAATGTTAATAAAAATGTGATCTATTGCACTTTTCTCACTAAATACAAAATGCCAAAAATAATTAAATAATTCTAAGAAAATTGTTTGCTTGGCAAATCCATCTGCAAGAGATGCGGAAATACATCAAGGGTTCCTTGATGTGACATGGCACATTTGGACTAACAGATCAAATAGAAACACCAGCTACAATTCAAACAGTTACAACTCAGACTCATTAGAGACAAGAAAAGCAAATTAGATTAAAATTTTTGGTCATCTTTCAAAACAAACTGAAAAGTTAGAGAAGTACATTCTCTGTGCTCGTTAGTCTAAGTGATGGACTTAATATGAAATATATCATTTTCCTATATTCTTCATATCTACAGCTAGTCAAAGTAGAGTTTATTTTTTTAATGAGCTTTGAAATCATCTTCTCAAAGCATTTCAAGCTCCCCTAATAATCAGATTATATTTATATCCTAAATAAACAGTCTAGACAAAACTCCAAGTAGAATTCTGTGCTCCTGCCTATTATAAATAACAAAAACATTCAAGGACTGTGTGTCACACAGTCTGATCTTACAACTTAAATACAGGTTAAGCATTAGATAAGACTCATATCTCATATCTTGTCATGATTCCAGGTCAGTCAATGAGCTACTGTTCTCTTTGAACATCTTACTTGTTTTAAAACCCAGTTTGGTTTTGTAAATTTCTATTCCCAGAAGTGAAATCAACTTTAACAAATGGTAATACTGAGTCTACTGAGACTAATTATTTATTTACAATTATACTAATCACATGAACAAGTATCTTCAAGATGGAGCTGTAAATATACTGTAAACTTTGGCAAAATAACAGAATTTAATTTGAATTATAGATACGATGTCAACTTCTGTTCTGAATTGAACCCATAATATTCTATAGGTTTTAGAAAAAAATGTGGGTAAATAACACAGAAATTGAAATATGCTACAAAGGAGACTCAACAAAAATATTGCTACATACAAGTAAGATTATTATGCCCTGTACTGCAAAATAACCCATCGGTCTGTTGTGAAACAAAACACGTAAGTACGTTTCAATACCTCTGACTTTTTCAGACCACCAGCTTCCACAGATTCATCATGAACTTTATATTTTACTCCTTGTGTTTCAAATGTTTACATGCTTCCACAGTGCAAGAGGTCATTTAAAAAAGGAAAGTACAGAAAAGCGTACATAGATTAAAAAGTAGGGAGACATAAATGAAACATAATGGCATGTTCTGCAGCCCAGCAAAAGTAAAACCAAAGCAGCAAAACTTTAGAGAAGTGCAAAGCCTTTTCCACAGAGGAGCAGAATTCAGAAAACTGAATTACAAGTAGCATTCAAAATTATTATCTAAGAAACTCCTAACAAATCTGTCATTAAGAGCTGTCTGTGTCTCTTGCACCTACTGCTTTAAACTAAAGACTTTTTCATGCAGCATGTTGTACATACTTTTTCCTTAAACAACATTTTCTCCACTGCCTCTCCCCAGGCAGCAAAGCAGCAAATGCAGGCGGATGAACATCATGGTCACAGCAAACAGGCAAGGACTTACTCGGAAGCAGAGGTCTGTCACTCGTAGAAATGCACTAAATGAGTATCTGAGGAGTAAGCAAATTCCTAAAGACACCTAAATAGTGATAAAATGATCAACCCTCATGTGAGAACTAAATTCTAGAACCGATCTAGCGAGGACAAAAGTACAAGTATCTAAAGGATGTTCTGAGGTCACTGAGCAGGACAAGCATGTGCTCTTCACTTACACTTCAAAACAGTGTTGTCATTTTCTTGGAATGTTTCATACAAGGTGACAATTTCAAGCACAGCAGTCTGAGAATTAAACTGAGGTCAGAAAAACCTGGCCAGTTAATAGCAACCCCAAAGCAGTCTGTTCTTTATGGGGCAGCAGCTTCAAATAAATGAGATATATAAATATTTAATGCCAATCCTTACTTTTGCATAAATAAATGTAGCTCTTGGCCATGCACAGAAGCCTGCTCTTCCACAAGTTAAAAGAATCCCAACATTAAGAAAACAGAGAGATACTCACATATAAGAGGAAAATCACAGAAACTCATTTAATTATGTATTTATTACATAATTTGGAGTTTATGCTTTGTACTCTGAATTGACTTATTCTGTTTGATAGAACCAGTCTCAAAATGTTCACATAAAGACAGAAGAAATCATATCCAAGCTTACAAAAAAGTCTTGCTGCAAGGGGATCTGTAACACATTACATTTACACACACAAAATAATCCTGATTTTCTGTCTTTAAACAGCTATATTAAGCAAAATGGCATTGTGCGAGAAAAGGAAAATACTGAAAAACTTTACAGTAACATAATTTCTCCATTTTGCATGTAAAAAGCCTAAGTAGTAAGGGAGTTAATGTATAAAGTATTGTGCACAAGATAGGTAGAATTATGCTGAATGTTTATTAGAGTTAGCTCAGTTATACACCCTTCTTCCAGAGATGTTATGTTTGACTCGCATGGAGTAAGGGCCCAGATTGAGAAATTTTAAAAATATAAACTCTATCAAAGGGTTTATTATGTAAGCATCACATCCTCCAGTTCTGAAAACAGGACTCTCAACTCATGAGAATTTCCCTCTGAAGACCTGAAGGAAGCCCAGCATCAGGGCAGAGCAGACATCCCCGGGCACAAGGCTCTCCCCTGGCAGGACTGCCCTGACCCCTCCACCAGCAGGCTCCCGCTCCCTGTGCACCAGGCAGGGCAAGCTGCTGGCCACAGCCTCCTGCACTTCAGCAGTGGACGAGACAATCTTTATGTATGCAGCACATGTGTGCAAATATTGTACAAAGACATAAATGTGCCTCTGAGAATAACAATTACACAAATGCATTACACATAAAGAAAAGGTGTATATGTCCCTTGCACCGAACACAATAAAATTAAGAATATTTCATAAAAAGTAGATCCTGCTTCATATGCTCAGATGTAAATATATCTGCTCAAAAAGTGTACATAAATTATTTCCTTGGTTGTATTCTAGCAGAATAGCAGATTTCCAGCACATGTTCCTAAGGTAGTCAATGTAATTGTTAAAACACAGCAGTAAGGTCATTGTAAAAAAGGACTACGTTACAGCAACATTCAGAGGCAGCTATTTCTCCCAAAAGATACTTCCTGAAAGTACTGAGACACTGACAAAATCAGGCATTTTTTCTCCTGTGACAACCCTCAGTTTCTTCATTCCTTTGAATATTGTTCCTGGTTATGTTTGTAAGAGTCCCTAAATCTCAGTTTAACTGCTGTTATTGATTCTTAAGGTCTGAAACACAGCTCTAGACAGAGTTTTTCCCAGCTCCTTAAGTGTCTTTTATATAAAGCATTAAGGACATTGATATACTTGTTTTCTCTTTTGGAGAATACAGATAACTCTATCACTCTATATATCACCTTCATTGATTGGTTTATTTCTAAAAATATGTGACGATTTACCTGCAGGACACTTGTTCCTAACTCATTAAGAGCAATCAGTAAACCCCGTGGTGTTCATTAGAAAGAAACTTCTGTACACAGCAGCAAAAAAATATTTCCTTCAACAACAGTGGTTCAGCACCTTAAGGTGGCTGTAAGGTCAAAGAAATAGAAAACAAATACACTGACTGTAATTTGTACTGTATCTCCTTATTCTGAGGTCATCCTGGAGGCATAAGGGTTTGATTCATACATGTTGGTTAGATTCCCTGCAATCTAAAAGGGTGGCCCTTTTACCCAGGCACTTTACATATTTATTATCTGGGAGTTCATAAATTCTGAAATTTAGCGGAGAAGGTTTCTGGTGAAGTAATGAGCCAAAATATGACAAAACATCAATCAAAGGAGCTTGTGGCTTCTGACCCTCTCTGGACTTGGTTTTATGACTTTCATATCTTTGAAGTTATGAAAAGAAGACAAGATATGACAGGTACTGTGCTTGGAGAAGTCACTTAGTCAATTTAATTCCAGCCACCTGTAAGCAACACCACAGAACTACTTCAGAAAATTTGAAAGCGTTCAGCTCCCTTTCTTTCTTTCACAGTAGTAACACATAAACATTACAGTAGCTTGCAGGTGTATTGGGCTGCCTTTCAGTCCACTGATGACTTGAACAATTTAAACAAAAATGCAACAGCATTGCATTTCACCAGTGCAATCCATCAAACAAAATCAGAGATAGCCTTCAGAAGATCAGGAAATCTATAAATGCAATGCAGAATGTGGTTGTGTGAAGTTCTAAAATAGTACCATGGCCAGTACCATGGCCTGTATGATGCGTGAAAAGAAAGAAAATTAATCCTAATATATGTCATAGGTGAGGCTCCTCAAGTAGGGAATTTTAGCAAAATTAGAACCGTTTGCTCCCTTTTAGTTGTTCTAGAAGAGGAATGCAGATAGAAAGTATTGGTTATTTCTAGCTGTTGGGATGGTGAGGCTTAGGCACCAAGAACTTACACTTTCTCTGGGCTTTTTATGAAAGTCTGGATACTTGAGCAGCCCAAAAGATAGAAAAAAAATCTAATTTTAATATGTTTTTAGTTTTATCAAGGAGGAGATTTTTGTCTTTGAACAAGCCATTTTGGATCTTTCTGAAGTCAGTGAAGATGCTTCAGTTTTCAGCAGAAACTGAATCAGTGCCTTAGGGAAATAAGATTGCTATATTGTTCCTTTGGGGAAGGGGAGAAGGTTTGAAGAGTTGTTTTTGAACAGAAACAAAGTTAAAGTTACAAATAAGTTGAAAGAAAACAGGAAAAGGCAACTGAGGCACCCTGTTGGAAGGCTAAACTGCTCCTGTAGGAGTGGCATCCTGCTACAATTTCATGTAAAAAATTTATAGACTGAATTACAGAGAAATATGTGTAGACAATGGTATTTTAATACTTTTTTTGCATTTAAAATATTCATACTCAATACAGCAAAGATAACAATAGAAGAATACATATTTCAATAGAAGTCTACATATTTCAGAAACCAGAGTTCTGGAAGTTTGTGGTACATTAGTTGAGGGTAAAGCCAGAAGGCAGGAAAAAAGGATGAGGAAAGCAAGCGTGGGTCTTTCTGTGCCAATTTTCTCTCCTGCCTGAGGCTGCCACTTTGGTAATAACCTGAGTTTCTAACACCTTATATTACACAGGAGGCTCAAGACTCTGAAAACTTACGTACAATAAAAATCTGAGAAATGTGCAGAGAGTAAGGGTATCTGTTAAACCTTTAGGCTCAGCTCTGTTAAATTTAGGCTTTCTGGTAGGAATAAGTTAGTCGGAATGCTATCATTCAGAGGCAGACAAATGACATTTGACTTTTAAAGGGAGGGGGGCATCTGTGCTTGTGGAGGAAACATGTCCAGGCCTCTGAGCAGAGCAACACTGGAACATTGACCCACATTTTAACTCTTGCAACAGACACGTTCTGAACCTTTCATGAATCATACGCAGAGTAGAGATAAATATGCAGCATATTAGGAATTTGAGTGTTACGAGAATAGCATTTATACGCCTTCTAAACAATTTTCATAGGGCCAGCTTCCCGTCAAAGACAGTAAAATAGAAAACATTCTCAGGAGATTCAGTCATATGTCAGTACTGATTTCTTTCTTTAATTTTTTTTTTAGGCACTTTACAAATCCAGAACAAAAGCTAGTACTTCTGCACTTAGCTCACTGATAAATCTATTAACATGGCAGATGCTCTCCTTGCATCAAACATCAGAGGTCTTTCACGCTTAATGGGCAGAGTCTTTTCTCATTCTGAAACGGAGCTGCCTGACAGAGGAGAGAAGATCAAAGCACAATGAGAATGAGAAGGGGAGCAAGACCCAGGAGTTCTAATCCATTTATATCATCCTGTCTTTCAATATTGTGAGCAAATCCCCCTAAAATGAATGCAGCCTATAGTGGAAGTTAATCCTGATCTGTGAGATTACAAAGTTGAAACAGGGAGCTTCACATAAAGGATAACAAGAGGGTGGGTGTCAAGTCTGTTCCTTACCAGACCAAAGGAAAAAAAAGTGGAACAGGAAACCTTGCTCCTTGGTGCTACTGTGAATGCGTACTCTGGGAAATTTTAATTCTGAGAACTTCACAAAATATTTCGCAAAGCTGCCTTTTTTTTTTTTTTTGGATAATAGAATAAAAGGAATACAAAACTACAAATTACTAGTTTTTCCAGATAATGTATGTCTATGCTATATATATGTGTGTGTACATATATATATATGGCAACTGATGCCATATTTGTCAATACCACATTGTTTGAACTTGTTTCACTTCCATTTTTAAAACTGATTTTCTATATAGATATTTTATATGTTTCTTTACTTCTAGGCATAACTAGACAAAATAACATATCGGCTATTTTTAGCTAGCAGTTATGCATCTCCTAACACAGAAAAAGCTGGTGGTTACCATAGGAAATTATTATTGCATTATGAAAACCACTATGCAACCGTATGAGAGCCCATGAGGAACACAATAATATTTCAAATATTAATTCCTTGAGTCATGATTGCCTAGCAAATAATCTTCTCTTTCACACTGCAAGCGACTTGAAAAGCCAGTATGTTTTTCCGCAGTACCTCAAATGTTCATCTGCAGTATTCTGATAGTTCCTCAGTCCACAAACATTCTCCAACAGCTCTCAATGCACTGATTTGCAAAAGGAACCAGGGTTTACAGTGCAATTATTTATACACTCTCATAGTATTGAAAACTATTTTTAAAAATCCAGTCCCTGTTTCCTGTAGTAATTTTGAAGCTGTGAAATTCTTTCAAACTTTTCAGTAATAGAGTAACTTATTTAACTAGAAGAGACACAAGATATTTGCATTTAAATAAAAATTCCCCTTAAAACTACTTGCAAAATTAAAAATGGATTTACTAAGACTACATAACTCTATTAGTTCCCAATGCAGAATAACTTTCAGTTTGTGCCTGATACAACCTCAGTAAGGGCAACAAAAAAAAATTCTTTTTGAACTCAAAGTCACTTGCACCTGGCCATAGCAAGCAGATCACCCTCACTTATGAGAAATGTGTAGATCGGAAATTCACAGAAAGGATTTAGCTTTCCACTGGTGATAGTGCTACAATCAACGCTGAATAAAAACATGTACTATGCTTTTACCCAAGTTGTTATGGAAATTATGTCTCCAAAATTCTGGGATGTGATTAGTCTAATAAGAGCAATGCAAAATCATACTGCATTCAGACACAATCTCACTAGGACAACTGCTGTCAATACCCCATCAAACATACCTATTTAATTTTTGCATGTTACTTGGAGAAAAATAATGTTCCCAAGTTAGGAATGCCATAGCACACAGTTAGATTAGTCATGCAGAAGGTGCTAGAGCAGTTGAGATATATCGAGATGTCTCCTGAAAACCAAGAACTTATATGTGATCTCAGCAAACCAGAAACTAGTGGCACGTAGTTCATGTTTGTGTTTGATTTTGCATCAACATCAAAATGTGGGTGTCCTATTTATAAAGCATTTTCAGAAACACAGGTCTTAAACCTGCATGTAGAATATGGCAGGAAATTGCTAGGAGCAGTATTATGGGGTTTAATAATTCCAGAGATAAGCATAGATTCAGTATAGGCTTTACAGTGCTTTTATAGATAATATTGTGTAAAATACGTAGTTGAGAGGAGATAAAATTTGGATCCTGTAGGCAGACGTTCAGTGGGGAAGTTTCTACTCAGAGATACTGAGGCTGAGTTGGTCTGGCTCCATCACAGAACCCTCACTCTGCAGCCTGACGTGTACGGATCAGTCAGGACAAAAACTGTGATCCTTGTTCTCAGTGAACATTCACAGGCAAAGCTGAAGGGAGGTAAAGTTGAAGGCAACTTCCCATACATGATCTAAAAGTAATAAATGGACATTTTCTCCCAGTTGAAATGCAAAAGAAGGGGCAGGGAGAGAACCTGGGTATGTAGAGGTCAAGCGCTGGAAGAATTTCTAATGATTATTTTTAAACATACCAATGCCAACTATTTTCTCCTTCTCAAGGTGTTTGATGTGAGTACACAAGGATGCAGAGCTTTTGCTTAGGCATCTATACTTTCTTCTAGGTCAGATCAAGCTAATGTAATAAAGTAATGGAAAACCACTGATGGATCTTGGCTGAAGACATGGATGTCAAAGTTTCTTTAGATAACACAAACGCTGTTTGACAGAGAAAGGTATTTGTTAGTGACTTTCCATCTACTACAAAGAACCTTGAGTTGTCTTGGCACAGTGACTTGCCATATGGAGTGATGTGTGACCTCTCTTAATTTTGTTCCCATCAAGATATTTTGTTCAATTTCCACAGAGATGTTGTGATGGAAATTATTGGCTACATATGGCAGCAGAAATACATGAAAATTTGCAGCCTTTTAAGGACATTTAGAAAGGATCATAATTCCATAACAAAATCACAACAATTCTTTACCGTTAGTCCCTGTTACCAGAAAAAAAAAAACCCCTTGTGGTAACAACAATAACATTGCTTCATTTCCCAGTAATGAGGCAATTAAATAAGATGTCCTTCTACATTTTTTTCCTAATGTAAAAATATATGAATATTCAAATACTGTTACATTAAGCCTTAACAGCAGAAAATTTCTTTGATGAAACTCTTCTCGTATACTTGAAAGCTTCGGTCAGCCCTTGTTTCTATCCCTGTAATTGACAAAGTTGTTTTCCTCATTGTTTTGAGTGTTGACTCTCAAATGATTCTTTAGACTGTAACCATCTTTTCTCTGAATGCAAATCCAGCTGTTTATACTCAGTAACACTGGTCATTCTTTAACTACTTTGCTCCCAAGCGCAGATATCTGGGAGATATTCTATCGAGTTATCAACCTATCAGTTGTCAGTTGATGAATTTTAGATAATCATAAATTGTTTCATATCAACAACTACATCTGTTTTCCAACAGACTAATACACTGGGTTTGTTTGTTTCAGAACCCACCCATTTTGATTACCGTATTTATTTTAAATATATGGTACCGTATTTATTTTAAATATACTTTGAACTTCCACTAGTCTCTACTTTCCAGTAGAGTCCAAATGCTGTTATCAAAAATATCATTATAAAATAACATTTCACAGTGCTACCAGCATGCCTTAAAGCTATTTTTAAAGACTAATAGGTATACAGTTAAATGGAGTAAGAAAAGAAAAGGTACATATATTACAGCAATTTCTAAAAATATTCCAAAGTATTTGGGTTATATCCTACTCTGTTACTTGTCTCAGTGCAGGTCCAGGGTCAAATCTAACCAAGCAGAAAATTAACTGAAGCAAAGCGTTTGATTATGACTATAAGCATTTTCTTTTCAACAGGCTTTGTATTAATCCTTTTTCTAGTCCTCTGAGGTGACCATGGGAATATTAAGGGAATTATTTGATGAGTTGGATCTGGTCTGAAATATCCTCATTAGTGCTGATGATGCTCACGTTGTAGAGAATCCATGTTCACTTTAAAAACAGCAGCTAAAATATGCAAGGCTGAGAGGCAGAAAAAGTTGAGATAAAGTTTTTGCTCACATAAATTGTAATAGCAGTGAAGCCAGCAGAAGTGCAGGAATCCTTTCTGACCTTTCTCGTACATTTGCTAATCCCATTTGCTTTGGAAGTGTCCCCCCCATGGCACTGTCTCGTCTGGCACTGAGGGGGTGGGCACATGTTCATATGAACAGGGATAGAAGAAATATGACCGACTGCAGAGTAAAGAGAAAGCTGAAGAAGAAGGGAAGTAATATGACTTTAAGCTCTCCACACACAGTAATAACCTGCATCTAGCAAGAAAATTCTGGTGAACCCAGAACATTAAAAATATTCTGTTTACCCAGGCAACTTGTGAGAAAAAATGCCACACATTCAGACAGTTTTTAAACGGTAGCTCAAATGCCATCCCCTCCTCCACCTTCCCTCCAATATTTTCATTTACAGAAATACTCATAAAAACACCAGTATTTTTTTCCCAGAGCAATGTAACTATATCCAACACCCCAGGTTGGTATCCGAAGTCTACTTTAGCAATACTCCTGTGTACAGTGTTTATTACTTTTAAGAAAGAAACAGAGCTAAGGCTACAGAAAAAGAAACATTTTCCACATTTTGATTATATAAACTAATAAATATTCTCCTCCCAGACCTAGGATCCTTGAAGTCAATACTTTCTGAAAATAAATTGTTTCTTACTTTCCATATTAGAAAAAAAAAAATTAACAATCAATAGAGAGGTCAAAATCTTTTCTTCACGAAATATTTTTACAGCACTTTTTCTTTTTTTTCTTCCCCCTTTTCTTCTCCTGAAGGACACTAAACATTAGAAAGCTGTAACAATCACAGCTTCACATGTCTTTGCAAATTCGGTTGAATTTAAAACATGGACTCCTGTACAGAGGTGACACCCACAAGATTTCATGTATTTGTTACAGACAGCTGCATTTCCTTTCCCTCGAAAGGTTTATTACCCATCCTTATGGTCCCCGATTTTAAATAAGGCTCTGCCCTAGCAAAGCCTTATCCTATCATATGATCCATCATATCCTCATCCTGCATCGCTGATTTACAGTGCAGTACCAAATTTATTGAAAATATATTGCTTTGCTGTGATTTATATTTGTGAAAGTCACTGAATCACAAGAGCTATTAAGTCTTCAGGGCAGGAATCATCTCTGGTGATATATCTGGTAAATGTATCACATTTATTCAGTAGCTACAGGGTCCAAAATTAGGTTTCAGTTATGCTGAAAAAACAGTATCAATAATCAATAACAGCAATTCTTTTCTAGCTTTATATTTATGCAGTAAATAATATCTGCAATGTTTGAGGAACATAAGGACATTTTCTGCAAAGTTTTAAGTTTTTTATTACCAATATTAAGAAGAGGAAACCCTTTATGTTATTACAAAAGAACTGGAACTCTGCGTAGCTTCATAATTATGATCCTTCAAGTCTTCTTGGATTAAGTGCCACCCTGAAGAAATAGGAATAGGAAGGAGACTAGCCTTGTTTTATTTTTTCATCTCTTTCTTCTCCCACTCAACTTTCGAAGAAATGTCATGTTTTTCTGTGATAAAAGTGCAATTAATTCTATCCTATCCTCTCTCATTTCTCTACAGTTCTGTACAGTTAGATTAATATGATTAGGAATGGAGTACAACTGTTTTGTTGCTCCCTCTGGAACTTAAAAAGGAAAATTGGACAACTTGGCAAAGCTCATTTGCACTCAGCAGCTTGACTAAAATCTATCTCAGGATAAACAAGAAAACAATGTGAAACAAGTGTTAGAACAAACTGCCTTGCACAGGCCTGGGATGTTCTCATCATCAGCTGCTTGTTTGAATATGCTTCAAAAGAATATCACCCACTAACCAAACTGGCAGAGCTCTTTATTTAACGTAGTGAGATAACCCACTGGACAATTTTCACATGTGGAATGATGATAATTTCAAATCAAAAAATAGTCAAAAGCAAACCCCAGAAAACCATCACATTAAAAACCCCACAGATAAAACTATTAAAAAATAAGATTTTAATCAAAATTTACCAGACTGTTCCTAACTGAAGGGTTAGTGCCAATACTTCCTCAGCAGTGGAGAGAAAGCCATGGTTACCACAGCTCTCACTACATAATAACTATCAGGAAATGCTGGCGTCTCAGTGGTGGCTGATCCTCACTGACTACAGGACAAAATCCTCATTAATATGGCCTCTCATTATACACAGCAATCGCTATTTATATTTCATGAGATCATAGATCTTTAATGTGTAGTTCAGATCCCCTTTGGCTACAGAAATGAGAGGTAACCAGAGAGGGAAGGTAATGGCATGAGCTGCATGGCATCACCAACGCTGCGCCCACCCCACGTCGGCTTTCAGCTGGGCAGCGCTCCGCTCGCCGGCTGCTGCCAGGCCTCTGAGTACCTCCAGCCGCAGGAAAACGATCCATAATAAATCATCTCTTGGGATGAATGATGAAACCACCACCACAACGGATTTCTAGCACTACTGGCAAAGTACAGTTGTAGAATGAACCCTGAAGCTTTACTCTAAGTTAGTTATTCATGCTAGGAAGTTTTTCTCCTTGCAGGATGTTGCCATTCTTAAGCTTTGGTAAGATTCTGTGGGAAATACTTGACAGGGAGGTATCCAGTTGCTGACTGGCCACGCCAGTGTTCTTTTGTATTCCCCATAAAGTAAGAATATAGTGTAAAAGCACCATATGAAATCTTGAGTGGCTATTGAACCTGGTTATGTTTGTAATTTATCTTGAAATCCAAGATTAATACCTAGATTTCACAGATAACATAGAAAGTCCAAAATTATATGAGTTTCCTGAACACATGCATGAACCCCACATGCAAGAACAGAATTTGAATTGACTAATTCTCCCCTCTAGATATTAAAAAAAAACTGTAGAGGGTTTTGAAATTTTTGTTACTACAATTCCTAAAATTAATTATTTTTAAAACTGATCATTGCATCTATAAAATAAAATACAGCTACTAAAATATTAGTTTACTATTGGACAGTTTTTCCTCTGGATTTGCTAGGAAAACTTTTGTTAAAGAATCTCCTAGAATTTAAAGTGGTTATTCCAATAAATAAATAAATCTAACCACAATTATGAAACATGACTTTACAGATGGACCAACATAAAACTAATGGCTGGAAAAGAACTTAAGAAAAAAAGGAAGAGCAAGAAACTGCTGCAATTACTCTCCCACCTTTAGATTATTAATCACAAGGCAGCTGCCAACTGGCCTTTTATGCTGAATTGAGTAGTCACCCAGGTTGTAGTTTTTATTTGCCACAAGTAAGCTATTACTTCAGGATTCAAATTCTACTTACATAAGTCAGTTAAAAAACTGACTTATGCATCAGAAGTGTACTTTGCAAACTGTCTTCTCTGGAGCAAAAAGGAAGATCAGGCATAATCTCCATATCACTCCAATGCTCCTAGAATAAGGCTTATAGCTAGGGGAGGTGGCAAGAGCAGCTATTGCTGGAATGAGGAGATAACACATTGTATTGATAATACCTTCTGAAATATCTGGAGAGTAGTCAGTGGCGGCTGTAGACACATTGGTAGAAAGCTGGACAGCTTGTAGTAAGCAGTTCTGGAGAAAGACACCCAGCTCTGTTGAAGAATTAATGAAATAATCAAGGAATGTGCCTGAATGTATGGCTATTAAGTCTGATTATCACTACTAAAATGTAGTTTTTAATTATGTTACCTGTTTATTTCTTAATGTCTTAGCAAAATAAAATAAAACAAAACAAAACACAGCAGAAGAGTTTTGTGGGATTTCCTGTCTTTAAAATCAAGGGCACATTCTACCTCACTTTGCACCATGCAACATCACTTGCTCTGCTGCCGAACGACTGCAGTTACCACTACTATGACTGGCATCAGTGCAAGCCCTTTAAGCTTTGAAGGAATAAACAAATAGAGTAACAGAAAATTTAACACAAAATGGGTTACTGACAAACCACAATAATTTCCTAGAAAAGCTCAAGCTTCTTAAACAAAAGAAAGAATTTGGTATCTCCTGAGGCCAGTGCCATCTCTCAATTTACCCTCTGTTACCTTCTGTACTGGAGGAGACTCTAAGTAAGCCAAAGAGATAAGCATTAAATCTACGGCTTGAAAACATTCCATCCTCTCATTCAAATGGTTTCATTATGTACATCTGACACACAGCACTGAAAACTCTTTACATGTTGCAAACACTTCCTTAAAAATCAACAATAATAAAGAAATCCAAGCCTGATCCTACAGCTTTTATTTTGGCATTTCAGTGAGAAATTGAGATTTAATCTCATCTGAATTGAATTAAGCACCTTAAATTAGCAGTATAAAATCAGTATTTCTGAGCCCTCATGAATCTAAGTGACAGGTGAAGAAAGACCTCCAGCTCAGACACATGGAGTACTTGATCAAGACAGAAGTGAACACAGCTCACTCATATTTAAAACATTCTTCCATATATTTTTAATAAAATAACTGATACAAATTCAAAACCAACTTCATAAATCAAACATTATTCAGTGCATGAGGCTTCAAGGTTTCCCCTGTTATGGCTGTGAGCGTGCCTGTCTCTGAGACAAGGGTTTTGCACTTGAATGCTTGAGGTTTTATGAAAGGTTTATTGGATTTCATAGTCCCTTAAGGGGAAACCCTTTAAATGTCTTTGCAATTATAAGTCTAATAACAATTTCAGCTCTTGGACAGAGCCTTGACTTGACAAAGATAAGGAACTGGAAGTTGCTCAGTCAATACAAAGCTATTAATCTCTGTCACCCCGCTGTCATTGTGGCTCAGGGAAACAATGTAGTTTCCTGACCTACGTGAAGCTGTGTAGTGATTTTATTCAGGATGTCAGCATTCATCAGCACAGATTTTGTCACACCCCAACTCACTTGAAGAGCTCCCAGTTCTTTATCTTGACTGCACTGACACCCTTCAGATATCAGCAGTTTGTTTCAGTCTCTGCTTATTATTATTACTTAGCATTTACTCATGTGTAAAAGCCTTCAAGAATAAAGTTTTGAGTTGGAATATAAGCAGTTTCATCACTGCCTTCTGTGTCCTCAGAGGACAGTTTTTATTTGCCAAATGCTATACGTGCTTGCATATTCAAATGAAGGTTAATTTTGTTCATCTTCAGGAAAATTAGATTAGTATTTTTCCTTAGTGGTGCGCTTTTTAATGTCATCCTTCTCTGATCTTGAAATACAGTGTGAGAACATAGATCAAACTCTTAGCAAATTATCCTGCCGGTGTTATCACAGGAATGCACAATTAGCATGGATTTGTCTTAAATAAGTCAAATTTATCTTTCTTTCTTGGTTAGTGTACCCTTGCTGTAGGAGAAACCACTGATTCATTAATGAACCTATTCTAAAGTCTTGGTGAGCAATTGAAAATACCCCTCACTGTCTTCTGGAAGACTTTGGAGAAGGCTACAGTGATACTTTAATAGATGTATTACAGTAATGTGCTTACAAAAATATTAAAACTTCACTAAATATCACATGCAAACAGCAAACTGATGTAAAAAGAAGTAATCTAATCAGTTCCTACAGAATGATAACGGCACTCAAACCTTTAATAAATATTTCCTAAAGGCAGTACTGAGTAATGAAATGTGTACCACAAAAAAAGCTAAATAAATTACAAGTAATGTAGGAATGATGATTAGATGGGTTATTTTAACTGCCAAACACCAACTTATTATACTAAACAATACATATGAATACTAGCAAAACCTAGCAAATATTAGTAATCTCTACAACATACTTAGCAGTATCCTTGTTTTACACTTAATGGAAAGTAACTTCACTGACTTCAGCAAAACTATTCTAGAATTTCTCTGAATAAATAAGATTTTCAAAGTGAAGTGACATTCTACCAAATTTGCAACATTGATAATTTTATACTGTATAATGAACATGGATGATACCATAAAATTTCAAGGGTGTTTTGTTTCTGGGTTTTATGGTTCGTTTTGGGGTTTTTCTCAGTAAGTATTTTAAATGCAAGGAACTACAAGAGAAAACTAAGCAAAATTACAGCAATCAATTACATTTCTTTGAGACAGTCTAGGGAGTTTCTATCAACTCTTGTTTTCTTTTTTTTTTAATCTCTTCTTCACTCTTCAGTTTGTCCCTTTATGATGTTCCCCTCTTTGTCCTACTACCCTTGTATTCTTACTCCTCCTTGCCCTTGCATCTGCTTCTACTCTCCATCTGTTTTGCTGAACAGGTTGCAGAGCAAGTTATATAATAACTTTCAAATCCTCCTGCTGAAATTGGCTGCAACCAGCCTGCTGGTGCTACACTTGCTGAGTCAACCTGCTCTCTTCGATGTAGTCCTTCCAGTGTGCGAGACTGACAGAGGCAGTGCTGGCTCAGCAAAGTCGCCATGAATAAAGGTGAGAGTAGACAGCTGCAAAAAGAAGTTAAGAATTAGCTTCAAATGAAATTTTTGTCTGTTTTTTTTTTTTTCCGTAGGCTTCAGAGTATGAAGGTTTTAAAGTTGTTTTATAATGAGGGTTCCACCTGATGGAGGCAAGTAGTTCCATTATTTTCTTTTCTTTCACTGGACAACCCTAAAGTCAGCTCACTCAGAAAACATTCTTTCATATGTCTTCTGGTAGCTACAGAAATTGAAATGAATGGGGAAATTGAATTAATGCATCATTTGTCTTAATCCTGTCAAGGCAAGAATCTATGATCGTTGAAGTCCATAAAGCTGTTCCCAGTAGCAGAGGATTAGCACCTACAGGTATAGTAGGAATTGCTATTTTTCTCCTACTTTTTCCACACTGACGTATTTTATATTAGACCAATTGCCAGTATCTTTTAGTGTATTTTCTTCCTCAGCTATCATTCTCCCTCCTTTCAGTCTTACTGTGGTCTTTATCTTTTCCTCATCATTTCCATTACTCACATTTTCTGGCATTACAGCCATTACTAAGAAAGAATACCAATCTTATATATTGTGGATATGCTTCAAATTTTCATAAATCTTTAATCCAAATTCCTTCTCCCTGTTCTCTGCATGTATATGTTCTCTGCATGTATATGTTCTCTGCATGTATTTATGCACACACATGTGCAGCATCTGTCACAAGAAGCCCTCAGTTACTCCAGGCTGTTAGCACATGACAAAAAAAGTAATAACACAAAGGCTAATGCCAGTTATAGAGCCAAGGACTGTACCATTCATTCTGATCTCTCACACTGTTCCATTAATACTTGCTTATCAACACAAGCCAGTACTTTTCATCCTTCTGGGCCAGCGCCAGCACTACATTGCATTTTGACCAAGTGTACTGCAAAATGTGCACACTCTCATGCCCTGATACACTCTGCACAGCTGCCACCTCCTTTTAACCTCTCTCAATGCAAATTAGATGGGATTGACAGGAGAGCACAAACAGATTTTAGGAGGTAACATTTTTGTACAATAGGTGATCTCATTATTAATTTAGCATTTTCTTCTTTTTCTTTCAGTCTCTCCATTCTTGAATTCTGCTTGATAGTTTCTTTCCAATACTTCACAAAATTATATTCTTGGATATGCTCAAACCTTATTTCTCATCCTCACAACAAAGCACCTAAGGTTTTGGTCTTCGGTTTGGGGTTTTTTTCTATCTTTGTTCATTGTGTTATTCAGTATTTATCATCATTCCATCTCACATGGCCAAAGCAGATTTGCCCACAGACCCTTAGATTTTCTGAGGAAGATAACAGATCGTATCACATATGGTCCACCAGCAGCAAGGTGTGAATTTATGGCTACTGATCCTGCTCAAAGACAGTCGAGTTCATGGTAAGGACACAGTTCCATATGCAATCTAGCAGTGCCTGTTACCACCTTCCTGGCCCATTTCCTTGGCAGCCAGATGAGGCATCAAATATTTCTTCCTGACTTGCTTCTCCTCTTTCTCATCACTTTTAGAGCACTGAAAGGGTTCCTCCCATCTCACAAATACAAATGGTTTTACTTTCTTGGACTCATAGTATCTAAAGATTCTAAAGCAGTTTATCCTTCCTGTGGTTTCACACCACTTTCCAGTTCCAATGTTACTTAGAATGTCACTGGCTATTTTTTGCCTCATTATATAATAAATTTGAAATAACAATACTTCAACTTTAATATATGGTGATTCTTGAATTCTGGCACTCCTTCTTTCACTGTCTTTGTACTAATATACTTTATATTTTTATATATATTTGTATAGTAAAGAATAAATCCCTCTGCTTCAATTTTATCTTGTTGGCTGTAATATGTTTGTAGTGACCAAATAACTAGTGATTGTGAAACACTTTTAGTACCTAGAAGCAGAGTTCTATCTACAACATTAGATAAAAGCTATATGTTAACAGTACTCCTGTTTAGGTGTGTCAGTTTGAAAAAATCAACAGTACGTAACAATGTAAGTAAAAATAGACCTGTATGATCATTTACAAATGACGCAATTCAGAAAATATTCAAATATTCATGTGATTAAAGACAGAGGTTTTCTGATCTGGCACAAGGAAATTCTCTTTGTTTCAATGGCAGTTCAATCTCTCAATCTCTCTGGCCAGATGACATTTAAGTGAAAAACGTTTTAAGAGCACAATCTCTGTAAAACCATAGTACCTGATCCTTTAAATTTGAGTATACGTTAGTGACTCTGGCACTATAAATTTTCACTGTATAACTATTTCCATTTATAAGTTAAGTTGTAAAATTGAGATTTCCCTGTAAACCCTTGTCCTTTGCAATGAATGAAACAGAGGCATATCCAGAAATGCTTCCTGAGCTGCAGAAGCTGTAAATCAGTGGAACTGCAGCATGTGGAACGATGCACCTCTCCCAAAATGCTTTCAGAAAAAAATGCTTCATCTGCTTGAAACTTGTTAATAAATGGGATCAGATTTAAATCTATTTTAAAATAATTGGAAGTGCATTGTACAGACAGATTTTGTAAGTCAAAGAATTTCCATTGTTTTGGCATGATTGTTACAAATCAACATTTCCAGGAGTGTTTCCTTTTGCACAAGCATTCTGATGCAATGCTACTGCACATTAAATTTAAATTTACTTTAAGAGAGGACAATAGTTATTAGTGATTTATAGTGAAGTAAAGAAGAATCAAGCCAAAAATTTCTCATTAAATCTCCAGTTTACTTTGACTGTGCCTCACTTCAACATTTTGAATAATAATTCTCAGAAAAATTCACAAATCAGTACTTATGCTAATTATTTTCATGATTTCTAGAAAAAATTGCTGTTCAGTGCATTGAGTAATGAAAGAGGACTTCAAAAATGCAGTGTTTCATCTGCAAGGTGGCCCAGTAGAGTAGTAGCACAACAAACTTTTGTTTGACAAAAGGCTGGGGCGGTTCCAGTGCTCATTCCCTGGATGTTAAAAGCATGAGAGCATGAAAATTTTGCTTCATGAAATCAGAATTGAGTGAAATTTACTGAGCTCCCCTCCCCTACATATATTTGTTTAAAAAAATTATTTATTTTAAATTAAATTCTGAAACAAAAAAGACCTTGGTTTTATGAAGCATTTCAAATGCAACAGAACCATGTAGACTAGAATAGTATAATTTTCATGTGTTTGTGTTTTGGTTTTCGCTCTCAGGTGAGCAGATTCCTACCCCTATGCCTTAAATAAATCTCTTGTTCTCTATCTCAATAAAGTCACAAATGTAAAATGAAATTGTGTTTCCTACTATATATCAGAATTTGGGGAAATAATACTCTTCTTATAAAATCTGAAAGAAATTCTGTCTCACTGAAAGCAAGTTTAAGCATGTAGATTTAGTGGGAATTGCCCATTTACTGTGTAGCGAAAGCTAAATGA
>VYZQ01059780.1:0-22087 GCA_013400655.1 Mystacornis crossleyi
AGACACCCACAAGTCTATGGGCCCAGACAGCATGCAACCTAGAGGAATGAAGGAGCTAGCAAAAGAGCCACTTTCAATCATTTACCAGTAGTCCTGGTGAAAAAAATAAAATAACTGTGATAAGCCCCAGTTGACTGGAAGTTGGTAAATGCGATGCCCATCTATAAGAAGGGTGAAAGGAGGATCTGGAGAACTATAGGACAGTCAGCTTGACTTCTGTGCCGGAGAATGTTATAGAGCAGATCATGCTGCGTGCCATCACNAGTGCCGGAGAAGGTTATAGAGCAGATCATCTTGAGTGCCATCACAAAGGCATGTGAAGGACAATCAAGGGATCAGCTCTACCCAGCATGGATTTATGAAAGACAGGTCCTGCTTGACCAGCCTGATCTCCTTCTGTGACAAGGTGACCGGCTCAGTAGACGAAGGACAGGCTGTGGATATTGTTTACCTGGACTTCAGTAAAGCCTTTGACACTGTTTCCCACAGCATTCTCCTGGATAAACCGGCTGCCCCTGGCCTGGCTGAATGCACTCATCACTGGGTAGAAAACTGGCAGGAGAGCTGAGCTCAGAGAGTGCTGGTGAATGGAATTACATCCAGTTCCTGGCAGGTCACTAATGGTGTTCCCCAGGGCTCAGTTTTGGAGACAGTCCTGTTTTAACATCTTAATTGATGATCTGGACGAGAAGATCTAGTGCACCCTCAGTTTGCAGATGACACCAAGCTGGGCAGGAGTGTTCATCTGCTGGAGGGTAGGAAAGCTCTGCAGAGGAATTTAGAGAAACTGGAGTGATGGGCTGAGGACAACTTGTGAGATTCAGTAAGGCAAAATGCCAGGCCCTGCACTTGGGTCACAACAACAGGACACAGCACTACAGGCTGAGGGAAGAGTGTCTTGAGACCTGCTCAACAGAAAGGGCCTTAGGGTTTCTGGATAGGAGCAGCTGAACCTGACCCAAAGTGTGTCCAAGTAGCCAAGAAAGCCAGTGGCATCCTGACCTGTATCAGCAAGTGTGGCCAGCAGGGTTTGTCCCCCTGTCTTTGGCACTGGTGGGGCTCCACGTGGACTACTGTGTTCTGTTTCAGGCCCCTCACAACAAGACAATGAGGTGCTGGAGAGTGTGCCCAGAGAAAGGCAACAGAGCTGGTGAAGGGTCTATAAAATGTTTTATGAGGAGTGGCTCAGTTCCTTATTAGGGTGTTTAGTCTGAAGAAAAGGAGGCTCAGGGGAGACCTTATTGCTAACTATCTGAAAGGAGGTTGTAGTGAGTTGGGGAATAGTCTTTTCTGTCATGTTTCAAGGGAAATGGTAAGAGGAGATGGCCTTAACTTGCACCAGGGGAGGTTTAGATTAGGTGTTAAAAAAAATTGTCACTGAAAGTAGTTAAGCATTGGAATAAGTTGCCAAGGGAGGTGATGGAGTCACCATCTCTGAAGGTGTTCAAGAGCCCTCTGTATGTGGCATTTAGGTATGTGGTTTAGGAGTGATTGTTGTGGTGCTGGGTTGATGGGTGGACTCAATGATCTTGAAGGCATCTTCCAACCTTGATGATTCTGTTATTCATATAATCCATTTTATGGGCAAGTTTTGCAGCATATGTAATGCCTAAGTCAACAGAAGGCTGCAGAACAAGAGCTAACAAAAAATTTCCTGTGAAAAGGATGGTGCTTTGAGGAAGGAAAATGTTTATTTAGTGCAGCTAAAACTTATGGTCACAAAATAGAAAACCCCTTGTGAGAACCAAAGTTCATCCATCAGCAGCTGGAGTCCTGACAGCTTTTCTACTGCTATATGAATAGCAAATCACCTGTTGTCACCATGTGGATCTCAGTTCCTGGAGGAAGCCTGCTGGCCCCAGGAGAAGGTGGACATTCATCATGATGATCCTCTTTCTGACTCTTCCTGGGCCCCTCACAGACCAATTCTAGAGACAACTTCCATGCATCTCTTACTGAATGTAGTCAGAACAAGCCTCTGGAACAGCTTAAATAGCAGCAACATGAGAAGGAAGAAACATAATTTGACAGGGTCTTTATTTTCAGAGATTTGAAATGGAACAGGTTCTTCCTACCTGCCTCTTTATCAAGAAAGCCCACCACTTTCTGGGGAAGGGTTTTAAATGCAGAAATTCATTGCCTCTTTGAAATGTGATCTGATAATGCACACAATTTTAGAAGGAAGGAAGAAAGGTTCACATTTAAAGTGCAGAACCAAAAATAGCATTCTTTGCCTTCAGGATCTCACTGCTGCTCCCTGTGAGATGCAGTGAGCAGCTGCAGAAGGTACTGGCCATGGAATACCTTCATCTGGGCAAGGGCAGTGGTGTAAGGAAAGGTTTAGATGTGTTGTTTCACAGAAGGAGTGTCACTGCCCAATAAGGAACACAGTCATAGGGTACCACAGGTACAGTGCAGCTTGATTCAATTCCCCATGAGAAGTATAAGGCTGACAGCTGGGAAAAGAAAATACCTGCCATTTGCAAACCCAAGCAGTGGAGGGCAAGTCACGTTCTCCTGCATTCACAGCGCTCAGATTATCTCCTCATTACGCTTCCCAAAATACTGCTTCCCACAGCACTCTGCAATGCAGTCTACAAAAGTGGAAGTAATCTGGGCTGCACAGTTGACTTCAGCTCTGATAGAACACTCGGTTGTGTTATGTGTAAAGCTCATGTTATTGTCAGTGCGCCAGCAAACGTCATTGCTTTTTCTGGGAATATACCATGTCAGAAAATCATTTGGGGTAGGATTTTAATTTTCCATTGGGTTCAGCAGCAGCTGAATGCTTTCCTCACTGCATGTCAGGAGATCAGACAAGTCCATCCTTCTGTTTCCCATCAGCATGTGGCACAACAGCTTCCAGTCTCCGCAGCTGCAGCTCCCCCATCCATGAGTTAAATTAGCATTTGTGTTATGGCCTTTTTTTGCCTCTGCTGTGCAGCATTATGACTTTTCAGGTTTTAACAACAGTGACAGGAGTCCTCAGCATCCTGTCACAGCATTGCACTGTGAAATGTCTTCTGGCAACTCCGAGTTTCAGGCTGATGAGTTCAGCAGCCCAATTCCCATGGAGTTTAAGGTGCTGGGTCAGTACCTCACTGAGCAAATCTGAAGACTCCACTGGACCAGACTCCAACTAAATCCAGGATGGACAGACAGACAGTCCCAGCTCCAGAAGATAAAACCTGGAAAACGAACTCAGATGCCTGCCCACCTCACTTACCTGTTGGAATAGCCTTTGGGGAAAATTCCCTGGTGTGACACCCCTTTAAACACTTCACATGTCAAAGTCTCAGCTCTTTGCTCATAAAACCAACATGGCATAGTTCCTTCACCTACATGGAGTTGTGAAATTAATTATAAATGGATTTGAGTTCATTATCTGAGAGGAGCTATAGAAGTGTGACTTATTTTTAATAATGCATAAGTAATAATTTATTTAACATTTCTCTGTATTCCTCATCAGGTTCCTGAACCTGACTGCACTTTCCTGCTCTGTCTGCAAGATCTCTCATGAAAATGACAATAAGCTTCAGACTTTTTTGTTGATGGCTTTTTTTTAGGGTAATGAGATACCGTGTCACAGTCATTAAAGTTGTGGCACCTGCTGTGTTAAAAAATAGGATATCAAGTTTAAATGGAACAGGATATGACAAGAAATTAAAAGAATCAAACAACTACTTTGTAAACGCAATTTGTTAAATCCAGTAACTAGAATTAGTCTTGTTTCTCCACAGCGAGTTTATGCTGTGATGTGGCACATTTGTTTCAAGGCTACGGAGTCGGGATGGAGTAAAATAGACAGTTCAAACACTGAATGCTGCATGCTGCTCTCTCTGGAGAAACAACCCCTATTTCAAAATGACACAAAAATACAGCAAATGCTTATTTAGACTCCACTGAACTATACAAAAGGAAAATACTTTTCCAGGAGAAAAGAAAGAAGTAACAATGTGTCCTCCCCATAATCTGCATTGCAGGGATAACACGTCTGAAGTGAAGCAGGCAAATATTCGGAGGCTGAGGCTGGTGAAAGCTGGTGGGCTTTGCCAAGTCAAGAACAGAAAGTCCTGAGTCAGCCTCGCCTCCAAAATCAAGCAACTGTAAATAGAAAGCTGTTTGGATCTATGATATTCTAGGTATTCTGGAGCTTTCTGTCTTCTGTAACAGCAAGAAATGTCCTGTAGATTTGGTTTCAAATGAAATCTGAGCTTGTTCTCTAGTTGAGGACAAATGGCAGCCCCTGGGGAACACCAAGATACCACCGGGTTTGTGGGAACTATGGCTTGCTGTGCCTGGCACAAGTGTAGGAGGAACTGGTGGCCATCTAGGCTTTAAATCCAGGTAAGGAGAAGCATGTGTGCCATTCCTTGGGTTTAGCCTTCCCTGGGTTTAGCCTTCCTCATGAAGATGCACTCACTAGGGGTGTTTCTATCTCCATGACTTTTGCTTGGCAGCACCCACAACAGCTAAGAAGCTGCAGGTTTCAAGGGAAGCAGTGCCAGAGTCCAAGACAGAAACAACTAAAAGAGGTTTCTCTTACTGGGAGACAATTATTCAAACTGCTGCTTGCAGGAAGGGTATCTCGTTATCCTCTGTCATACACTTTGAAGCAGAAAGACACCTTACTGGGCTTCAGCCTCCCCATTAATGGGGTTAAACATGGAAAAGGAACAAGGAGAGGATAAAGGAGCACAGCCAAACCTCATGAGGTTACTCAAGTTGGTGTGAGAAGCTGTCCAAAGAAATCATTTATTGAGGTTGATGTAATAATGTGACAGGAGCTGTTAAGAAAGTGATTTTGTTACAAATATATTGTGTGAAAGGATAATGCTATTGAAAATATGTTCTAAGCAAGGCTTGGAAGCCTACAGGCTGTTTAGAGCACAACTGCAGTGCTGGAAATAGGAAAGGGAAACCTCTTACTGGAGCACTGAAGGTTGCACTGGAACTCACTGGAAAGTAATTTTTATTTATTTACTAGTAGGAACAAAGCAAGGGACAGTGTTCTGTGCAGCTTTCGACTGGGGAGGGATTTTTCTTCTGCTGAACTCAGGGAAGGCATAATTTCTGTCATTAAATCTCCAGTTTAGACATATGGACTAGCTGCTTCTGCCTTTTCTCCATGCTCCCAAAAGGACTGCAACCACCTTTCTCTGTTTCTGTGCTCTTCCTTGCCTTTATCCATAACAGGGACTTCTCACACAGCTCAGAAAGCACCATGCTGTATTACTCAGGGGGTATAGCTTTTCACAGTTGGCACCTGAGTAGCAACTGAAAGACAAATAATAATAAAAATTAAAAAAAAAAAAGGCAGAAACAACCTAGGGAAAAAGTGCAGCAAAAAAGAAAAAAGAAAACAGCAGCTGTTGCCTTAAGAGTATTTTCCTTCTATGTAGATGTAATCAGAGCTGCAACACCGTGTTCCCTGGCAGCCTCCAGACACTGGTAACTAAACCCGGGCGTATAACCCTGCCACTGGTTCTGCCAGGGATGGCAGAGGACTGAGCAAGGGTCAAAAGTTTATGAGAGGCTGTGTCTGTGCTGACACGTGGAGGGGAGCATGTTCCCGCAGCACACACGGCTCTACATGCGCTTGAAAGGTCACTGCAGCCGCCAGGCTGAGCACAGCCCGGTGGAAAAGAGGCTGCGCCGGGAAGGGGAGAGCGGGAAAGTGGCGTGCGGGGAGACCAGAGGGCGCTTCTGTGGGAAAGGGGCTGGTGGGAGACGGGAAGACGCGGAGGTGGGACATGGAGAGTCAGAGAGGTCATAATGGCAGAGGAGCATCACAGGCTGGGCTGACAATAGACTGGTCTCACACAGGCTGATGTTATGCTTGGCAGGGCTGAGCAGACTTGTTTGGTCTCCCAAGACTGGGAAAAGGTCAGAAGCACAGAGATCATCCTACTGACAATATTTCTTAAGCAATTGCTTCCTGTCTGCAACCTTTTTGGAAAGGAATAAAGAGAGCATGATGCAGGGAAGCATGCTGCGCAGTAGCTGCTGTACCGTGAGGAGGGAACCACTGCTCTCTGCAGCTTTTGTGTCCAGAGAGAAACACCCCACACCAAACAGCGTACCTGTTCAAATGCTAAGACAAAACCGGGCAGCTGGGCCTCAGCTGTCTGCAGTGACCCACAGGCTGTGACCTCCGGGAGGCACCTCCAGCTGTGCCAGACACCCTCTTCACACATAAAAACCTGGCAATAAAAGTTTGACACCAGTGATTGCAATGGTGAGATAACGACAGATGCATTTGGGAAGGCATCCCCCTCTCCTCTAAAGAGACAATACAGAAATGCCCAGTTTTATCCCATCCTTGGTTTTTATACTTCCTTACCTCCAATCAAATGCAGTGCAAGCCAGAAGTACCAGCCCATGACACTGCCATCACCTTTTCTTTGTGCATTAAGTCTTAAGTATAAGAGACTAGCAGAAGAATCAAGTCTTCACTATGTTGAAATGAATTTCAGTCTCATCTTTGGCTTCATTTCCTGTGGTATTAAATAAATCTTCCTATTAATACCAGAGAAGCAATGGAAGGTAGAATCTGCATTATCTGTATCTAAGAGAAGGAAAATTAGTTATCGACCTGATTGATCTCAGCGTTATTGTTTCATAGCTAGCAGGCTCCATCAGCACATAATTGCCTCCAGCATGGAAGAGCCCTTGACTCAGCTGAGACTGGTACTCCCTGTGCTAGGTACGGACTGTCTGTGACACAGTCCTTGTCCTCATGAGTCATCTAAGTGGAGTTCAGAAAGGCAGGGAACAAGCAGATCCCTGAGCACCAGTACTAGACAGACCTTATTTCCCAAGGATATTTTTTTCTAACATGACTGGATTTTTGTCACCTTCTACAAGGTGACCTTGTAGATAAAAGTGCATCCACATTGTATAAAGCCATTACAAAGAAAAAACCTCTAAAAAGGCTACAGCTTACAGCTTACTGCATGGACACCAAAAGCAGTCTTTGCAGTGCAGGTCAGAACAGAAGGCAGAGTGCTAAACTCTTTCAGTTACAGATCACTACATTTGAAGGAAAAATGAAGAAAAAACCCCAACAAAACACGAACTCCAAACCCTGTTCAGCTCTGAAGAAAACTATTGCCCACTGAAAACTGATCTTCTAATCGTTACTTTGTCCAAGTCCAGGAGAATAATTTTGGAGGTGCTGAAAGTGCAGTAAATACAATACCAGACTAAGACAAAAGCACTGGGAGTTGGTGATAACTAATTTCCCTCTTAGTCATTTCTATGGGCTTCCTTTGCAGAAATGATGTAGGCTGCACCTAGAAAAAGAACGATTTCCATGAAAATCTGTAATTGTAATTTGTTATAAATATATAAAAATATTTACAAATATTAAAAAATTAATTTATTATAAATACTCCATATTAGGCTCCCCAGCATTTAGTAGCAAACACCAATCTGTTATATACCACAGTCTAATGTTCGTAAATGTGTTATCACTAGTCATCACTTTCTGGTGCTAGATACTTCAGTTTTGGGATCAAGTGGGGTATTTAAATGATTCTTGAGTACCACAGTGAGGACCACTGTACCAATGCTTGTGATCAGATACGGGATCTCAATGAACGAAGAGAGAAAGGTCTTTGGCTTAACTGCAGTGGCACTAAGCAGACCCGCAGTGTTGGGGCTGGAGTGCAAGGACAGGCTTTAGCACCCCCAGCAGTGCTGCACAGTGTCTGCAAGGGCAAACGCAGCTGGGTGGGATTAATGGTGACCCGCCTGAGCCAGGAACCTGTGTCACACCCACACTGCCAAAACAGCCCCCCGGGGTCTCCCATGCTTGCAGCGTTCATGGTGATACTTAGAGTAAAATATAAGATACACCACCATGAGTGGTAAATTTTCTTGGCCGTTATTGAATATCTAAACCCAACATGTGCTTTCTGACATTTTTACACCAGGCAGGTCCCTTTCTTTTTGTCAGACCATTTTGAGGTTTTGGTGTGATGAGAACAATTAAATGTAACTTTCTGTACCTTGTAATGACCAGGGGTGCAGCCTGTAGTTCACAGACCCCATGACATTGAAGTCTCGGTGATCTTCTGCATATGTCGATTTCTCTACCTGTGAAACAGAGCTGAATATATTTGTGTCCATTTGGAAATTTAATGTCTTTAAACAGAAAGTACTTGGAGATTTTTCAAGCAAGCCTTACAAGTATGAAATTTTTAAAAAACCCAATTAAAAAAAAGGTAAAATAAAATTAAGTAAAGTAAATCCAAATCCTCAGCTTCCTTTTGTCAGCATGTCAAGTTTAATCATGAAGCATCAGCAGCATTTTACCATACTTACATAACAATGTGTTTATTAATTTATCCAGCAGGCTAACTCATGTTCCCACTGAGGAATACATAATCCTTAGCTATTATTTAGAACCTTTCATCCACAGATGTCAAAATACGTTACAAATGCTGCAGTGCCTTTTGTCAATGCATAACTTTTATTAACACCAGTGGAAAAAAGATTAAGCCAAATATGTTTCCTTGAAATAAATATGTATTAAGAAATTACCTTGTTTGTTCCACCTCACTGTCTTTCAAACGTGAGTGTCATCATAGCATTCCCTGTTTACCCAGGGGCAGTGACTCATCCCTGCTCCGAAGGAGCTCTCAGTGGCCAGCAGTCAACTTTGTGAGAGCACAGGGAGCACTGGAGGAGTGACTGTATCCCGCTGCCCGTCTCCACTGACCGCAGCCTGCACAGCAAACAAAAGCACAGACGTAAATTAATCACACAATTGCATTAGTGCCCTCTGAACCAGCACACTCAGCTAGTCCTCCACTGAACTCTGCTGTGCTGAAAAGACCTTCAGCTGGATTATGCTTAAGCAAAAGCATTAGCATTGAGTGCAAAGCGGCACCCTGTTCCCTCCCACACGGACTCTGGTTGACACAACATTGCTGCAGAGCCTTTGCCGTGGTGGCAGCGCCTGCGAAAGCTGGGACATGAAATAGTTTGGGGTTCATATGCCTTCTTTTAGATCAGTATCTGGCAGCCAGCAGGCAGCCCACTGGCTGAGAGGACATGTCAGTGGTGAGCAGCTAACCCAGAAGCACGAATCCCCTCCCCCAGAGCATCACTGCTCTGCAATCACTTGGTGCTGCTATTCTGCCCAGCAGGTGAAAATACACCTCACAGCCAGCCTCATGTAGCCCAGACGATTATCCTCTTGCCCTGCCTCGGTTGAGTGCAGCTGGCCCTTAGGCACTCTGTTGGGAATTCCCACATGGTATTTTTGCTGCTATCTTCCCCATCCTCAGGATGCAAGATCCAACCGACTTTACATAGATAGGGTCTGCTGAGGTGCACTGGGACTCTGAAACACCTCCCAACAGCCTCATTACTAGACAGTAGGTTGAGGAGGGGAATCCTTCAAGGCAGAAATGTTGAGAAGGGGAGACAAATCTGATTTTCACCCCAGGAAGGCATTTCTCTGTAACCTAAGATTAGTGTCAATGCAAACTCGGTATTCAAAGCTCAGCACTCACTTTGGACTTTAACATCTGAGCCATCCTTTTCAGAACAGGCAATGGACTTGTTCTTTTAAAGCACAGACAATACTAAAATTGTTGTTACAATCCCTAGAAATGTGGATGATTTCTTCCCATTCTTCACTCAGCAATACTGCTCCTGGTTTGAAATTAAATCAATCTAAATTTTATCCTGCCCTCAGGACAGCAGTTATCTGTACTAGCTATGCCAGGCAGGGGATGCATGGTTCACGGGGATTAAATTGAAGAGATTCCGATTTCTAATCTGAGTGCAGAAGTGAGATAAGCATGGAGATGTACAGCCATGTACCAAGGAAGCTATTTTAGGCATGGGCAGTAGCAGAACATCAAAAACCTCAGTAGCAGGAGCTTAGGGGCTTGCGACTTCGGAGTGTGCAGGACACAGGCAATGGCCATGGGGCTCTTGAATGCTGCTGTCAGTGTGAGAATATGGGCTGGGTCACTGCGCTGCAGCTCAGTAATGCAGACTCGAGGAGTTCAGCTCAGGTGTGAAGCACAGGGCTGTCTCTTTGAGCCATGCTGAATCACAGAAATTGCTGTGTAGACTTACTTGATGCAGCAAGAATTCTGTTTAATGACAGATTTTTTTGCAACTCTCTATTGTGAAGGAAAGACTGATCTCTTAAGTCCTCATGTCACAGGGGTGTCTGCCACAGAAAAATGAGATTTAATTAAATCCTAAAACTTTCTTTGCACTGCAGATGTTGAAGGTGCAATATAGGAAGTACAACACAAGTCAACAGTCTGTAACTCAAATGCTTTTGATCCCCATTTCAGTGCAGTTTCAGCCTACATCAATATTGACCTAACAAAGGTGGTTTATTTCAGCAACAGGTTTATCTGTTTATTAACAGATAAACTGAAAACTGAGGCAAGATAATATAACTCCGGTGAGACCAACACAGTTGATTTCACTCTTTTTCAGTGTTGCCTTTGAAAAATTTTAAAGCAGTGTAACTGGGCCTCTGGAGCTTGCCAGCTCTTATTAACCTTGATCAGCAGGCAGGCAGGCAGGCAGAACTAAGAGGCCCTCATGATTCAGTGTGGCAGAATCTGACCTCTGTGTTTGCCTCCTGTGCAAATTCATGCAGAACAAATTAATGCTTAAATGCTGCATCTCCACCAGAGACATGTAATTCCAAATACAGCCAATTCTCCTGGAGCTGTTCCCAGAGCCCAAAGCCCAGAGTGGGACTAGGCAAGCCAAAAATTCAAATCCCACCTGGGCCAGGCACCCGGGGTCTGTAGGAAACTTGTGGTCAAGTTTGATTCCACCAGGAAAGCCTATACGGATCTGGAAGCAAAAGGAATTTCTTATGCTGCCCACAGCGCTGTGAGCGAGAAGCTGCTACCCCTCGCCAGGCCACAAAGGGCTGTAGCTACAAGACAGCAGAGATGGGCGCACATGGGGTGTCAGAGGTTTTTGCGAAGGGCGGAGGGTGGTGCAGGACGGACAGAGAGGGCAGCACTGTTTCCTCGCCTCCTCGATCTGCCGGGAGGGCAGAGGGACACGCACGGGGAAGCGCCCGACTGCGTCCCCACCATCCTGCAAGGGGCCCAGAGGAGCTGCCTGCAATGGCTGGTGCCTGGAAAGGAGGACACTCGAGCACCATGAATTAATTAGAAGGCCCAGTGGCACAGGCTGCTCTCCACTCCCGCTGCAGCAAGCGGCACCGGGCGCTGTGGGGCTGGCAGCCGGCTAGGCCGGGAGAGGCAGCCAGCAGCACCAGCCACAGAACGGAGTCCTGGCATCTCTCCAGAGAGAAGAGAAGTAAAACAAAATAAAAGGTGGCTCCCTGTGATTCAGTCCTTGACTTGTCCTAAAATAAACAATTCTCTGAGGCTCACAAATCGCACAGTAGAAAAGCCCCCGCCGACCAAAAAGGCATATATTCATCTCCCTTGAATTCTCCACTATGTTTTCAGCAACTAAAATCTGGAATAAATTTTCACTGCTTTTCTTCTGTGAACAATAAGTCCCTTCCTAAAATATATATAAACACAGAATGGGCAGCACTTCTTAGAAAAAGATTAAAAAAAATATTATCATTAATTGTTTTTTCTGCTTTGTATCTCATATGAAATTATCATATTAAATTCAGTCCCATATGAAATTGTGGCACTTCATACTTACCTCTAGGGTGTCCCTGCTTATTTTAAACCAACATACTGTTTTTTAGTATTTAATGTTAAAGTGGGAGCTAAGGTTTGATCTACTGACTTTTCTGACCGAGCATATTAATGCCCCGACTGACCTGAAGATTAAGAAATAACATGTAATTGTATTCCTGAAACTGTGAAACATCTTTGCTCTCTGCACAATTTTTAATTTTTTATACAGAAAGGCATAAACATGTAATTTTTTTTCTAATTAATCATTGTTTCTGCTACATATATTTTATTTAAAACATGTCAGAGAGATGATGTTAAGATATAAACAGAGAAAAAAATCTTGTTTGTCTTTAATTAAGAACATTTTTTAAGCATTTATACAATGGTAATGTCAAGGGTTTCACACTTGTACTTGATGATACCAGATGCTGTATAAATAACAAGATAGAATCAACCCCTGTAGAGAAAGAAGATTTAAAAAATAGGGCTTATTAAGAAGCAGGAGGGACTTAGAGTTGTTTTTGAAACTGTGGCCTTCCCATTTTCCAATATACCAATTTACAATTTTTTCCATCCCTAAGGGTGTGACTGTAGCTCCCAATCAGCTCAGGTTTTGGGGAGAATTAACACCTGCACCAGGAGCCTCTGCAAAGGCAGGAGTATGTGCAGAAAACTTACACAGTCACAGCTGAAAAATGGGACAAGCTGAGTAATACATGCATCATCTGTAGTACAAATAGAAAAGACTGAAGACCACATCTAAATTTTCTGCCTGAAAATGACAGTGGGTGAGCATTTGGCTCACGTTTAAATGCAATGCCATGAGCTTTCTCCTCCTCCTCCCTCCCCTCCTCCTCCTCCTTCTCCTCAGGTAAAAGCTATCAGCTGGTGCCGCTGGTTATCTGTGCTGTCCCACATCCCAGTCAGTGACCTCCATGTTATTAGGTTGTCCTTTGCTTTTCACCAGGCGCTGCATTTCAGCCCTTCTGCCTCCTCGCCTGGGGCCTGGGACATGGTGCTGGTGGGCTGGAGCACCAGCACAGGGCCAGGAGATAAAACGTGGGACCTCTGGGACACCAAGGGACATCCTCTAAAGCATCATGGCCAACACTGGGTCCCTGAATTTGGGCAGTGATTGCCACGCTGTCTTGAAACAGCTGTGCAATTTCCTGCTCTTTCTAATCCAGATGCCATGTTTTATCCAGAGATGGCTGCAGCTTCTGGATGGAGTGCACCTCACACAGACAAGCATCTGCCAAACCCTTCTTTCTCATTTAATTGCAGGCCCTTCACAAATGGGCCTAACCCTACCAACCCTGACGGCATTGGAAAGGCGCAGTGAGTACTCAGTGGATCCTTGGCTCAGGCACAGCACCTGCATCACTGAGTTGGAATCTCCATTTGAAAATCAGTCTTCAGTTTTCAAAGAGACAATTGTCAGAAATATTTGTTTAGTGATTATTCTCTTATTTATCTGTCATTCCTTGTAATTATCTCATGCTATATTTATTTATTTCATTTTGCTTTAGTTGTAAGTGTAATTAGCAGGAAAGCTGCTAGCAACACCTTAATGTTTCTGTGGACATTGGAAAGAATAAAATGCTCTCAATTTCTAAAGAAATCCTGGCACCACTGATGTATCTGCTACTACAGATGGCAATATATGTAACTTGCCAAGAGAGCACGAGTAACTTAATTTTTTTTAATTAGTAATTCTAGCATGGGTCAGAGTTGTCATGCCTGACTGACAGATTGTAGCCCATTGCTTTCCATCAGAGGACAAGACTGGGTTTCTGATGTTTATAGGGGACACTGCTTTATGTCTGTCCAAACCTTTTCATATATGGGCTTCAAAGCAGCCAGTTTGCAAGAGCACTCCAGGGTTAAGATATCCAAGTGCTCTGCATGCAAGGTAAAAAATGGGAGAAGGGTTAGAAAATCTAGTCTGGGATGATCAAGCAAATATTTCAGACGCAGTAGCATCTGTATATAGAGCTATACCATAAATGCAACTTCAAAATGAGTTATAGCTCTTTGCATAATAATTACATTTGCACAGTGATGAATAAGGGTATCTTTTCCAATGATAACTTTTGTCGTGGTTTCACCGCAGCTGGCAACCAAGGCCCACAGAGAGACTCACTCACTCCCCCACCAGCAGGACTGGGGAGATAAGTGGAAGGGTAAAAGCTGGAAAACTCATGGACTGAGATAAAGAGAGTTTAATAGAGAAAGCAAAAGCCATGCACACAAGCAAAGCACACCAAGGAATTAATTCACTGCTTTCCATGGGCAGGCAGGTGTTCAGCCATCTCCAGGAGAGCAGGGCCCCATCACAGGTCATGGTGACTTGGGAAGACAAACTCCATCACTCCAAATGTGACCCCCCTTCCTCCTTCTTCCACCCACTTTATGTTCTGAGCATGATGCCGCATGGTTTGGAATATCCCTTTGGTCAGTTTGGGTCACCTGTCCTGGCCGTGTCTCCTCCCAGTCTCCATACACCCCCAGTCTCCTCACCAGCGTGGCAGTAGGAAAGCAGAAGAGGCCTTGGCTCTGTGCAAGCCCTGCTCAGCAATAACAAAAACATCTCTGTATTATCAACCCTGTGTTCAGCCAAATCCAAAACATAGCTCCATATTAGCTACTGTGAAGAAAATTTACTCCACCCCAGCCAAAACCAGCACATTCCACCCCTTATTCCATACCATTTACATCCTACTCCAGTCCCACACTATTCAATACAACTTCATTAACCACCCCTACCCTTGCCATTCTTTGATAATCGACAACTTTGACAACCTTTCAGCAGCTCCCATAAGATTATTGTGAATCTCCTCAACAGAGGATGAAGTCAGGTGGAAACACCGACCACAACTGATAGTCATCAGAGCATCTTTTCTCAATCAAGCTGTTATGCTGAATGGAACCCAGCTGTTATTATGGAGACTAGACAACCATCACTGAGGACATTCAATTACTCCCTTGAGTGTTCACACATGCTCCCAGTTACCTGCTTGGAGCAACATCTGCTTCCTCGAACACAAAGGCACATATGACACACTAGTGAGTTCAGCAAAGCACTTGGGGTCCCTTGCTTCACTAGGTGTGTATTTAAGCCTGTAGTTTTTGTCTGCAAATAGCAGCCACTGCCTTTTCAGATGTGCTCTGAGTTATACACCACGGTGAACACTGGTGGCTTCAGACAGATTCAGCAGCCCTTTTGTGCCCTGAGTTGATTGGTGGTGCTCCCAGTCCCGGTAAGAAGCATTACTATGTACATGCTCACAGAGTTTCACTGTTTTCAGATGTTGGCTATTGAAGGTTGCCATAATCCAGATGTATGAGGAAGTAAAGATCACGTTCCTCCTGTAAACTCTGTATTTCCTTGGTTTTGCCTGCCTAAAATCAAATCCCTTCTGTTCTCCTAATTGAAGGAGTGTGTTTTGGCAGGGAATATAAATTGCATTTTTGTCTTTGGTTGGACAGTCTTAAAATAACTGCCAGCCTTAGTTCTTTCAGAGACTGGGTAGTGTGGGTATTTATAGTAAAACTGATTTGATGGGTTAAGACTGAAAAATTAGAATCTATATTACATTTCAAAATATTACTGTACAATTCTGAGATGCTGCCATGGAGACTGCATCATTACTCTGCTTTACATGCGCATTCAGTCACTAGGTATCCTCAGGCTTTAGGAGCAGTTCCGCCACAATCCTCTTCCAGCTTCCAACTACGAAGCTTCAATTCATTCTTCAATGTAAAATAGTCATGAGAGCCATTGCAGTAGCCCAATGTTAGCTCTCCAATGGCTCCCCGTCTTTGTTCTTCCCCTGCTCTGAACCTGGTGGTCATGATCAGAAAAATATCAACTGCCTTTCATGACCTCCAGAGCACAAAACAAGGGCTGGCAGCAGGGAGCTGCACAGGAAGTCACGTATGCTGACTAGAGAGGCAAATGCATGGGGTCTGAGGACAGCAGGAGCACCCTTTTTTTGTATTTTCCAATCTTGTCACAAGTTCACCACAATTTCCAGACTCTGAAGTTTACAGTTATCTGGAAATATACACTTATAGTTTCCCAGTTATCTTGAAATAACTTCATGTGATAAGGGCAGGTACAACCTTCTTTGTTACCTATTTGAACAATATTCACCCTCGATTTCTGGTGAGGTCTTACACACCATCAAACGAGTAAGACATAACATAAAAGCATACAACCTAGAAGTTACTGAACTACAAAATTATACAATAATATAAATCAATGGGATTATGGCTCTAATACTGCTGGTGACTTCAACAGTGATTGAGTTAATCACCTACAGGTCATTATCTCAATGAGTTTCCCAAACTTTTTATTTTTGAAGGTGCCCTCTTAGCCCAGTTTTCACAAAATTTATTTTCTGCAATGGTTTAGCATTATGGTTTAAGAAGTTAGTGCAAATCTCTCCATGCCTGTGTATAGCCATGAAGCTTTTGGTTTTATACACGCCATTTGAATATTTTTGTAGAGGACTATAACTGCCTAAATCAGTGGGAAAGGCCTGGCACACCCTGCAGTTTGCTCATGCTTCCCACACTCACTGCTGGGCTGTCTGAAGCACTCGGCTATGCATCAGCTCTCAACAGCCCAACATGAGTTTCTGATGCAATGGCAGTGGAGGTGCCCTGTAAGAAAACCCTTTCCTCAAGGTGGCACAAAAATAACAATTTGCTACTAAATGAAGATGCTTCAGAGCGTGGGTCACTTGCCTAACTGCAGGTAGCAGAGAGGATTTGATGACCGCACCAGTTGTTTCCTGAGCATCCAGTATACGTCTCTGTGGTGCGGAGAGGCAATGCTGTGTCAGTTGCTCTCAAGCTGTGTCACATCATATCATGCAGCACACACTGATGTGACCTGGTGCAGTAGGTAATAAGATCTGTGCCAAGTTACTGAATAGAAGGAGATTATTTTAACACGTTGAACACTGCTGTCATGTTGGGCACGTTTCTAAATGCTTTTGTTGTCAAACAAAGCATTGTCTATATGTGTGTTTTTTCCACCAAAAAAAAAAAAAAAAAGAAGCAGCTGGCAATTACTGCCATGGCACTGGAGATTATCACCTGCCCTTACGGAGACAGTTGTCCAAATGCCAGTATTTATGGTTTTGTCTGGAGCCCGCAGATTAGAACTGTGCCACTAAGAGAGACCTCATGAATCATCACAAGCAAAGCACAAGGCAGTCAGAGCTGCAATGAGCAATCTCATTATAATATCTTCATTCCTAGCCTGTGGATCTGTAGGGGACTTGAGATAGGAATCCTAGTGTATTCAGCTGCATTTTGTGCATGAAAATCCCAAAGGAGCCATCTGCTACAGCACAGTTACGAGATGGAAACTCTTGCTGTTTCAGTGTGTCTTGCATATATTTTGCTTTTGAACTAGGACTGCAGAACAAGCACCTGTAATATGCTTGAAAAGGAACATTATGAAAATGTGGAATGATGTCCTATTTGTATGTTACCACTTTCTTCAGTATAGTAATCTGGAGCACAGTTCAGTTCTGGAGAGGACAGAATACCTGGGCTTCCAGCTTTTGGGGATGTTGTTCCTCTGCTGCACCAGAGCTGCTTTGTGTACGCAGTATCTCACTGGCATGGAACAACTTAATCACCCCACTGCAGTGGATTTAATAAACATTTTCAGTAACCACCCACATACCTTCAGTATCATTAATAAAACCAATACCTGAGAAAAAATTTACTTCTAGCTGCTTCTTGGCAGAAGGAGGATCGTGCTGGGTAGTATTCTGAGCATGAATACAGTGTGGTCACATTCCAAATGTAACCACATGCACCCCAACATGCTCAATGTGCGCTGCAGTTTTCTTTTTTTTTTTTGGCTTTTGACCCACTTTTTACACAAACAGAAAAAACCTGAGCTTCTCCCGTGCCCAAACACACATGAGAAAAAGAAAAAATTCTGCTTAGATGAAGCGTACTGACATGAAAAACTTGTTGTCAGCCCCATAACTATGGGGGCTGGGGGGATTCCTCACTTGCACTTTTTGTCTAGCATTTACAAGATATTCTTAGCACTTTACACAGTTCAGAGACTCAGCAAATTTCACAAGATATCGGCTCCAGAGCAGATGGGAGGAAATTCACCCAGAAAACTCTGGCCCAATATCTCTCCTAGCTGACGAGATGCATTAATTTGTTCTGAAACCCCAGAGGCCAGAGTAGGAGGACATCGAAGTGGACAGCGCTGCTTCAGTACTGACCCAGCAGCGCAAGCCCTGATGCAAATCCCATCAAATCAACTCAAGCAAAATACATACCTCTTTATGGAAGGTACAAGGACTATCCCACATTCGGAAGATCAGACACTGTCCGCAGACACGTCAGAAATTATGCCTGCTTACTTAGGCAGAAGACTGATTGGTGAATCATTGGGACACAGTATTAGTACTGATAAGTATCAAAAGAATTTTCATCCTAGATATGTCATTGCTAAAAAAATTTATCCTTGTTATTTCCTTTAATGATATCTTGCGGATCGACACTGCTGATATTTCTTCTCTTGGACTGTGTAATAAGGTCAGGGAAATTACCAAATACAAGGAGCTCAGGACATGACACCTTTCTTGATTTCCTGCTCAAAAGAAAGCTCTAGGGCATCTAAGAGATCCTGCTCCTGCTAAGCTTTTGCTACTGTTGTCAGTCTAAAAAAACTTTTTGTAACTTTGAATTATGATCATCAAGAAAAAAGTACTGCCTAAAGCTGCCTAAAGCTTTATGATGATGGGTACTGGAGTTATACAGAAGTGCTTTCCACATGCTTCAAGAAATACACTTAAACTCACCTTCTTTTCTGAGCAAGGTATAAAGAACATTCAATATTTATTGCTGGAACTTCCATCTACATCAGTGCCTTTTTCCATCATCATATTTAACTGTGTTGCTAAGGGAAGAGGAAACTTTTGTGTAGCAGCCCTGACCTGCCCAACATATGCACATTACTGTGCAAGTTTCACAGACTGAGAATGAGCAAGACATTTTCTCCTTTACTTCAAACATCAGGAAAATTGTTCAAAATTTTTTGCTGATAAAGAAAACCTCTGTGAAGTATACATGCAAGCTGATATGACTTCTCCAGGTTAGCACGTCATGCTCAGTGTCCCTTTAGAGCACAGCAAAACAACTGTTGCCACTGCCAACCTCTTCACCTCCTCGAGAATAGCAGGGCTGAAAGACGACTGCAGCCAGCTACCAGTGCAGCTAACTCCTTTCTTCTTCCTTCTTTCATAGATAATTTCCCTTAAAACAGCACAGGGAGGATTTTACAATTGATCATCCTCATGAGACACTCTTTGAAAGAGGAACAATATTTTTCTTAATGTGATTGTATAACATTGTCATGACTTGAATATTTCTGACAGTGAAATAAGCTTACCTAATAAAGTGGGTGCTGTGTTGACTCTTCTTTCCTCCTTTCCTCAAAGGTAGGAGTATGCACAGTACAGAGCAAAGGTATTTGCTGCTCTTCTTGGTTTTCAGAAATACAGTGCTTAAAAAGACCTATCCGCTCATGTAGTCTTGTTTGTCTCCTCCTACAGATAACTACAACATATCAGCTTATTCAGTGCTGCAAGGACGGCAGGCAAAGTAAGATCAAAGAAATTAATTCAGCCTCTTCAGTTTTCAAGGTGAAGTCCGATACCTGGTAGAATTAATCCCTTGTCAGCAGGACTCACATGTCGAAATGTGCATGTGAAACAGAGGCTTATTGGGGCCTTAGAGTTCCTGGGCAATGCCCATGGACATCAAATTACTGCCAAAAAGCACTAACCACCAAAGTTCTTGCTGTTTAGCTCTCTATTCTCGAACAAGGGTGCAGCCATGAAGACCTCAATTAATGCCAGTTTTTCCCTAGTTTCTTTCTGTACCTATGTAACAAGTCATTTTGATGTAGTCAAAGTAGCAGTCAATAATAACTGACTTTGAAGAATTTAGATACATGGCCTAGCTTTCATAATCCTACCATAGTTTCTGATCTGCCAAAGGAAGCTTATGCAGGGGTGGTTTCAGGCATACTTTTAAATATTCTAAACATTTTTATCGATGATTCATCCCATTTGCCTTGGAAAGTTGTTTTTTTTGCCAGAGGGCACGGTTTTAAGTTTGTTACATTATTCATTCGTAATGTCAGTTGACAGTGCTTCCAGCCAGGTAAAGTATAAGAACTAACTGGCATATGAACCGCAATGCGTAAGCAGGATCATTTCAGTATCGGAAGATTCAGACATGACATCAGCAGTAAATAGTATGTCTGAGTGTTCCTTACTTACAAGGACAATTGTAACTTGAGTGACAATCTCAGCATGTCCCATCGCTCAAGAAAAAAAGAAAATTTTAATTTCCTGACCTGTCATTCAGTAACTATTCCTGGTTCCATGACCCTTTAACATAACAAACACACCAGAAAATGTGATTTTTGAGGTTCTGGTTGGATGATAAGCACTGAATAAGAACTTTCTGAGAGACAAAGTTTTGGTCCAGGCACCAGAGAGCACATATATCTTCATGAAACATAAAATCAGTATTTGGATTTCCCAGCTGATCTGTTACAATCAGATTTGTATTTCTCCTAGAAATCCCAATGGACATCCAGGTGAGGAATTAAGTCAATTCAGACCATGTTTACTGCCTATCATTACAAAGAATGAAAATAATGCAGGGTCATACTAAATTTTCTTTCTCTTCCCCGGTACCTTAAAAAGTGGTGCTCCCTGAAGGAAACACGGGAAAAGCATCAGCCCTGTTTGACTAAGAGATCAACAGTCCCTCTGTCGCTGGGCAGTAACATGGCAGGAGAGTAAGTCCTTCAGAATCAGGGTCAGGAACAACAACACAGACCTGTAACCTTCCTAATTTCTTAACCTGATTCACAGTTTCAGGCGTGGTTCAAGTAGGACTGCTTTCCTTGTCCTTGATATCTCAGAATAATTTCACAAGATGCCCCTACAAAGCTTCTTTGATTTTTCTTTCACCATACCTTCATCAGGGCCCAACCCTCATGGTCTGTATCATGAATAGCACTTCTCCATGTACTGTATCTGAAGCACTGGATTCAATTGCTTAAACATCTACAGACCATGGGAAACAAGGACTGTATCTCAGGAGTCAAATGGAGGCCAGGCAGCATGTCCTAGGAAGTGTAAATGGTATTAGAAATCTAAGTCTAGAGGGTTGAATCCTGCCCATAGACGTGTAGATACTAAAAAGGTACTTGATGTAGAACTTCCTCTACTTCTATTTATCCATGACAATTAAGCTGCACCACCTTTTTGGAAACAGTTAAAGCTTGAAAAGGCAAGATCCCAAGGGGAAAGAGTCGCTGAATAGATAAAAAAATTTGTAGCTTAAAAAAATGCCCTGACAGTGCTACCTAACTTATTTGAATTTATGCATATGTCATATCCATATTATGGCAATTATAGGAACACATAATTGAATATTGAGGCTGAAATCAACACAGGAGTACTTTTCATTAAAATGCTGAGAATTCCTTTATGCCTGTTTTTTGACAAGGTTTTGTGCTGGGTTTATTTGTGTTGTGTTGGTTTTTTTTAAGAAAAGGGAAAAATATGTTTTGTTAAACACAGCAGAGTCATCAGAGAGGGCAGAATTAAGCTGAAGGTGAGATGAAGTGGTTACGGCATGAGTTGGTGTGTGAGACAAGCCTGTCTCAGGTGTGGTGCTAGCCAAAGATCAGCAATGATACACAGGTACAGTGAAGGGATTTTTTTTTTTTTAATAGCAGGATAAAAATATACTTTGATTTAAATGATAGAAAAGGTAACAGTCATTAAGAGGACTAATCTCTAAGTTAACCTTGCATAAATTTGCTGAGAATCTGGCCCTTGATCTGGATCTACTTGAATGAAATATTGTCAAGTTCTAATTTTATCTTCAGTCCTGTGACTGTAACTGACATTAATTTCCAGTCATCTGCAGAGGAAGAAATATTGGACCAGACATATCGTGCAGTGCAGCAACACATAGCAACAACTCACCTATTGCCAGTCGTACAATCAGAGGGAAAATCACCCGCCTGAATGCTGATTTTTCATGGAAGTTTTCTGTATTTCAAATACATTGGATCAGTAAGTGACCTTCTAATGATAGTACAGTCATACCAAGTCTTCACAGGTGAGAAACCCACCCCAATGGACCCATCTCTCCAGGAATCTTTCTGGAGCAGTGATGACCTTATTGGCATCATTTGAACTGCAGTTTCTGTTTGTTTGGGGTGAAACGCAAATGCCAAGTACCTGATTCTTAACATGGGCTCCAGCTATAGGACTTGAAGCACATATGGCTTGATCCTATACATCTTCCATGTGCTTTAGTCGAAAATGTGGATAATTGAGAAGGAAATG
>VYZQ01059782.1:1055-20126 GCA_013400655.1 Mystacornis crossleyi
TAAACCTTTTCAGATAGCCTTATGTAGCATTTAATCACTAAAATAAGATTCATTTAATAAAGATATAGTTGCTGATATTTAAATCTAATCTGTTATTACACAGAAAGTTTTCTGAAGTCAAAGTTTGAGTTCTCGAGAAGTGTTTGTTTGATCTTGGAGAAGATATCCCAATGATTAATGTTAACGATAAGGTGTTGATTGGTGCATGGGAGAACCTATTCATAGAAACAATAGCCTATTATACTCTACTTTAGCTACCATATAACAATATTGAAGTTTTATTTCGTAGAAACAATAGCCTTATTTATACATCCCTGCCTGCCTCTAAACCAGCATTGCAGTTTCTGGCTTCCAATGAGGTCCAAAGTGCCCATTATCAATTTCGGGGCTTGAAGAGTTCAGTGGTACCAAGGTGCAGCAAAAAAGCGAGTGGAATTGTTCAGTCTGACCCTCATCTGCAGCTTACAGAAAAGCAGCTGAGCACTAGAGCTGCTCGCTGGGTTTTGCAGTTCATCTGAGAGGTGCACTAAGATGGAGACAACCATGCTGAACTCTCTTCTTTTTTGAGTAAGACCAAACTAGTCCTCTCAAAGTGTTCCATGCTGTTGCCAGGGGTAAGGAGCACCAGGTGCCCCAGGTTTCTTACCAATACCAGAATCATTCAAGAGAATCAAATTTAATAGACCTTAAAAATAACTACAGCATCTACTCTTCTCCAAGGTGGATATTTGGTCCCAGAGGCCTAACAGAATTTTGGTGTAGTAACTTTCCATTATCGTTTTTAGGCTATTTTGAGTTGTTTCAGTTGAGCTGTGCACTGAAGCACTTGCAGATTATGGAATACTCAGGCACTGAATATATGAACTGAACAAAACACAGATTTATCTTATTCACGCGTCTTTGATTTAAGAATAAAGAAGCAAGCCTGAAGCCCTTCCTTTCCTTGCTAGTGTGTCAGTGGTTACAATTTAGATTTTCAAGAAGTGGAAGCATAAGCTATGCATAAAGTTGGGGGAATTGAAAAAGTTACCACAGAACCTACACCAGAAACTCTGCTACCTCAGATCTTTCTGTTTAGTTCTGGAAATAGAGATCTTTTCTAATTGAACTGATATTGTGCTCATTTTCTTATGCATAATAAATTGCTATTAATAATATTTTTAAGTCAAATACAGAGCTACTACATCATGCAGTGTTAACAAACTTAAGTTGTTACAGAAACAAAAAAAAATTATTGATGACAGTGTCATTTCGTTAGTGCTGAATTTTTTGCACACTCAGATTCCCTGGCATTATGTTAAAATTAGACGTGAGTAGGGCAGTATGTCTTTATGTAGCCCATGCAGTTAATCCTCTCTTGATCTTGTCTTTGCACAGAGGTACAGCATGGAAGGGAGGAAAGAGGATTCTTTATGCTGTGTAAAAAATGCACGTAAAAATTAAATGGTCTGAGTGATTTAGATTAGAGTGGTAACTTGCATTGTGTAACCTTAATGTTTTTCATTAGTCACCTTAAAGTGACAATAATGTGGTGCAGCAACCACAGCAGTTATTTAGTTTTTATTTACATACAACACACATACCAGGTTGTAGAGGGTTTATCTGTACTTTGGAGGTTGAGCTGCATCCTGCTCCTCCTACTAACCTGTTTGAAGGATGAAGGAGGGCTTTCAGTTCACATGCAAGACTGGAACTCAGACCTGTGATCGGAATGACAGGCTAGAGCCAATTGAAGGAGCTGTGAAAGTGAAGACCATAGAACCACAGACCTACTCAAGGTGGATAGGGAAACAAGGGATAGGAATTGTCATGACTGTGGGAATAGGGAAGGGAAATCCAGGCAAATTATGTGTATTTTCATCTTGGAAGAAATTGATTGGGGCTTTGAGGGAAAAAAAAATAGTGTGAATACAGACAAGAATGAAAAAAGCAGACAACAGGCCTGTGTTAGCTCAAGTGAGATTGATTTTTGAGAAGTTTTGTATCACGATTTGTGGGTGTGGGGTGAGAGGGAGGACTACCAATAAAGAGCATTGTTACAGTGGAATCTAACTTCAAAAAAGAGGCTTGTTTTCTATAGGCCAAAAAATGGCAGCTGAACAAAAAAGAACGGGAAATGTAAATAAGGGCAGACCTTTATATATGTATATATTTGAATTTATTAGTTGCCAACATTCTCAAGCAGAAATGGAATTTGATACATTATATTCCTAGTTTTATGCATTTCACTCCTACTAGAATTCCTCTGAAAGATGTTTTGTTTGAACGTTGGTCTGGTTTAATGTTTGTTTGATTTCAAAATGCAGAGCATAGAGTAAGAGAGGAGACAAGATATTTCTTCCAGCTGAGAGAGCAAGCATCCTTAGAGCATCCCTAAACAAAGTTACATTAACCCTTGCTAGAGACTCAGGAAGGCACCAGCCAGTACCTATTCAGACTTCCTCAGGGAATGACAGGGGAGGTTTGGGTTGGATGTTAGGGCAAGGTGCTTCATGCAGAGGGTGGTTGGGCACTGGAACAGCTCCCCGGGGACGCGGTCGCAGCACCAAGCCGGGCAGAGCTCAAGAAGTGTTAGGACAATGCTCTCAGGCAATGGTGTGACTTTTGGGGTGTCCTCTGAAGGGCCAGGGTTTGGGCTTTGACGATCATAGTGGGTTCCTTCCAACACAGAATATTCTGTGATTCTATGAAGCTGTCACATTATTTTAAAATAAATTTTGGAAATAGCATAGATTTTTACATTTAGAGAACAATAAAAACCCTGTCCTACTATCACAGTATTACAGAAAGCAGTCGCTGCTGTTTCTTTCCATGTGCATCCGGATCACCTTGGATCTGTTTAATAAGAACTCTGTTAAATCCATACTTCTGCAATCTCAGGCAGGCTTTTTAAAGTCATGATATGAAGGTTCCCTCTCATGGCTTTTCTTTTTTTTTCTCCTTCCCCTGGGAAACCTCTTTTGGAGTTGAGGAAATTATGATGTCCTTCTCTCAGATCTCAATTCCTGCAAAGACAAGCCATACCAGCTCTCATACACAGGAGCTTTCACAACCAGAGAGGCACTGTGGAACATTTAACGTCTCATTGAGCTCAATCTAACACCTAAGTATTTTCTGAGTCATTTTATGCATTTTTCATCCAGGAGTGCATTTTATTGTGTGCTTACTCACTCCACTTCTCTCGCTTCTATATTTTCCTGTATTTAAAATGGTGATTAATTACTTGATGGTTTCAAGTGAAGTAATTCTGCACCACAAGATTCTCATCTCAAAGATAATTTTTCCTTAACCAAAGAACTGCACTGCATTCAAACAGATTATCGCACATTCCAATGTATTGAAACGATATGGAACTATCTACTTAAATCCACACAGGTGTACTCTGTTCAGGTTTCACTGAAATCAAATTATTCCTTGCATATCTCATCTCTCATTGTTGGCACCTGGAAGAGGAGATCACATCCATTGCCGTGTTTAATTTTGTTTTAGTTTGTTTGCTTGTATTCGAATGGGTAGATGATATAATTATGTCCCTTGTTCGCTGGCTTTTTGGGTATTGCAAATCTTTTTTTGACATTTAACACATGCATCCTGTTGGTCATTTTTATTGCATATGACCCATCACAGTCTTTTTCTTAGAATCGGTTTCAAAGTTGTTGGAGTGATGTGCTCATTTCCTGTCTTTTTAAGTTCAGGCCTATTCTTTTTTTATCTTGGGAACTTCATTTAGTAACCCAGGGTCTCTTAAGATCAGCAATGAAAGGCTCCACCACATTTTCTTGCTAAAGAGGTGGTGTGAGTATGACATCATTCATCTGTGCTAGACACTGACTCACAGGCATTTGACCCGAGGGTGGAACCCGGGAACAGGGGTTAACATGAAGTCAGCTGCTGTTGCACAATGCCTTTCACAGTTGTTCTCCCTCTCCTTTTTTAAAAGCATCTAAATAATTGCAGAGTGCAGAACACAGCGAAGTACAGCCATCAGGGCAAACATTGCTTTTGGGGATCTTCCAGGGTGCTTTGTAGGCCACAGTAAAAAAGAGCAGGAAAAAAAAAATTGGTAGATTATTGGATTTTACCTTTGGATATAGAAGTAGCTTTGTCCAGTAACCAGAAAATGAAAAGCATGTTTGTCGTAAAAGTGTAATATCATACAACTTGCTGCATTAATTTTTTGCTGTGAAATACTAGACCTGGTTTTAGATTTTTTTAGGACAGTATCATGTTTTTATATGATACTATTGAGGCATTGTTGACATATTAGTATCCAAGACATGTTTTGATTTGTTCTTTGTTGTGGGGTTTTTTTTTTCTTTCTCCTGAAATTTTTTGGCTGTGTTTTCAGATTGTCCACAGTTCCTTTTTAGAATTTTTTGCTTCGTATTCTGGCACAGGGCTTGGCCTCCTCCTTGTGAAATACAGCCTGAGCACATATTTAAGGGCTGAAAGTCACCAGTGATGGAACTTGCAAGAATATCTGTAACATTAAGAGCTCTAGGAAGAGAATCACCTGTTGGCCTCTCCAGTTTCTTACCCTGTTGGAAACCTGGCAGAATTTGTCATTCAGTATTATTTTGGGACATTAGAATATCTAAGGATTTCCCTTGTTAAATCAATGGACCAGTGATTAGTTTCTGCTTCTATTGTTAATACTGAGCAGGAGCATTCCAGCTTCTCTTTGTGCAGTGTAGGAAAACGTGCCCGTTCTCCCCAGCAGACATTTGGGTTGGTTCATTACCTCAGCTGGGGACGTGGCTGAGCCTTCCCCGTCTATAAGCGATACAGGGAGCCCAGCTGGCCTGCCTGGAGGTAATGCCATCAAGGGGAACATTGCTCAGGACTAGCTTCTTCCCGGATGTCCCTGTCAGCTAGAACTGGTTTGATGTAGGCCCTCTTTACCCTTTTACAGCATGAGAAACGGGCTTTCCCCGCTTCAAAAGCTGTGGAGAGCAGTAAACACACTGTTTGTTTATTTTTGCTTACTGGTGAGTGCTGTGCAAGTATTATAATCAAAAGAGAAACAGTTGGAAAAAAACCTACTATCTTCCAGATTCTGGAAATCTTCTGAGTCTTGTAAGCAACTTTACATCAGAGTGTAACATGGTTTAATGCAACACTTCAAATGTGTTTCTAGGTGGTGTGTAATTACTTAGCATTTTTCATTTCAAGTCTCTGAAAATCAGCTTATAAATGGGCAAGACAAGTAGGGATTTATATTTGGAAATAAGAATTTCTGTTACAGAACATTTTGTAAGAACAAGTGATTAAAATTAGGGTTGTTATTGAGGAAAGGTGATAACATAGGTCTAATTTTGAAAGGTACTCTTTTTCTGAAAATAATCTAATTGTTTAAAACACATGAGGCTAGACTCCCCCTCTCCCCAAATTTTAAGACTTGTAGATCACTCCTGTTTTAATTAGAAAGTGCGTTAAGTATTTCACTTCATAGCTCAAATGGGTAAATGTATTTTAGTAAACTTCTTGAGTAAATGAGCAACGTAGGTCTTGCTGTGTAAATGCAGTGTCTCCTGCTTGTCTCCACTCAACTGGTTTGGCAAAAGGTTTAAGCACACACTTGCTTTTGTATACATGGTAGGACTTTAAGGGGTTTCTTAATTGAGAGCCTTTGTCCCTGATGGCTGATTTCTGGTTGAGTAAAAGACAGAAAATCTGGTTCTTGAAAAATATATGAATAGATGGAATGTGATTCTGCTGCCTAACTTCTCACCAAATTCTGACGTGAAGCCTTGGAGTTTGTGAGAGATTCCTGCTGCGGTGGTACATAAGCAGATTCCTGTAGAATCAACAGAAGCATTATCTGGAACAGGAAGGTGTAAAATCTCTTTGGCTCAACTTGGAAAAAAGTATTTTGACTATTGGAACTTCATCATAAAATAGGGGAAAAGCAATCTCTTTTTGCCACAGGCATTGTTGAGTTCTGATGCAAATTCCATGCAAATTACTGACCTTGGAAACACCATGGAGGCAATCTTTACGTAGGCATGAACAATTTCTCCAGTGTATAAGGCTTAAATAGTTTTGCTTTTGACATCAGACAAGCAAGAGTGTTTTTTTCAGGTTACATGTTTCTGGAGAAAATGCATTTATTGAAGTCAATGCACAAAAATCTGTTTTGGAGATATTCTTCACTAACATTTTCCCAACAGATTCTCTATCATTTTTACAAAGTACTTGCTTATTTTCTGAGTTAATTTTTGCGTTAGCACTAGAGGTTGCAACCTCGATACGATTTGGTTAAGGTTGCTTTGAAAATAATGGGGCAGATGGGTGTGCAATGGTGCCATGAAAAGAGAATCATCTATACCTATAGGCATGCAGACACCTTTTAAACATTCTTTGTCCTTCCTCACCTTGGATTATGTACTTAGCATTCTGCTTTTGCTCACAGAAATATGCATTTAAAAATTAGTATAATTAATCAAATAGTTATTCAGAATCTTCAATTTTAAGATGTGTATGTGCTGTGTTTTTTATTTTTGTTCTTGTACACATACCCTGCCCCAATCAACTTAAGTATATTCATAAACATTCTTTTGGCTGATTGAATTGCTTATCGCACCTGATCTAGTGAAGTGCAGAAACATTAAACTTTTGCTTTTTGAATTATAGGGAATTATAGTCACACTTACCTACAAGGTCTTCTCTCAAGGAAGCACAGTAACAACCAGGCTTTTGTTTATGGCAGATGGTAAATTTGCTGAATTTCACTGCTGGCAGTGGGCAGGGAGAGGAAGGGACCAAATAATTTAATTTTTCCCCACCCTCCCCCTTCAAATCCATCAACTGGAAATCTAATCTGCAAAGAAATTATATCTCAGAATAAGGACAGAAATTTTACTTCCATTTCTTTTCTTCTGCATGAAGAAAACACAAATTGTAGCCTGTGTCCTCCAAATGTTTGGGGTTTGATTTGGTGGTTTTCTTCAGATTTCGTCTTGGAATTCTGCATGATTAAAATGCAAGTTTATAAAGGAGGGTCTGTCAGAATCTTAACTGCAGTGGTGCTCCTGGTGCTACTGCAATTTTATATGTTTCATTATAGGTTGTACATAATTTCAGCATATGATGTACACATTCCCAAGCATTAAGTATATCCTATGAAATAACAGCACCTCATAAAAAGGGATCATTTTCATACTAATGATATATTTAAGCTGTTCAGAAACTAACTGAACTCACAACTTATTTCCTGAGGCAGGATTTTGGGATATATTCAATTTAAACGGGGCAGTCATAGTGAGTTAGGAATTGTGAAATGACCACAATGTTTACTGCTTAAGAGGTGCAAAATTGTTAATTGATACATGGAGTCTTCCTTGCTAGGTAAATTCTCACATGTTGCATGTCTGCATTCTCAACAGTTGGATCCAAAAAATGATCTGCACATGTTTAGAAACTGAACTTCCAGTTTTTCTTACTTTACTGATAGTTTTCACCTTTTTTTTTTCCTTTCTTCTCCCCACCACCCAAAGATCCAATTCTGAAATCAGGGGTCACTAGAGATATTTTAGTGGGGATTTATTCATAAAAAGCTTTTCACTGCAGCAAGCCTGGAGGAAGATCAGAAAACAAGTGTGAGTTGCCAGGTTTCTTGTCACGTCACTATCAAAGTTTAAAAAATCCTGCAAGTGTCATCACATTTTGGTAAAGAATAGGAACTAGGATTTCTTCTTCTGAGAGGTTTCCATCAGCTTCGATTTACTGAATTTGTAGTTACTGGAGGAAAAAAGAGTTGGTGTGAAAGCAAATTATTTGTTTGACCTTCTCCAGGCACGTGAAGCAATTTTTTTTCATAACTGTCATGTAATTTGTGAAAGACAGAGTTGGGAGAGTATCTATTTGTGTATATTGAAGAACTTCTGTCTTCATGTGAAAGGATAATGGTCAAGAAATGATACTTATAATGTTGCACCCTTGAAATACTATAATGAAATTTAAAATAAATTAAATAATGTTGAATCAAGGAAATTTTCAGTGGAAGTTAAACCTTAAACCATTAGTCAGGTGTGCTCTAGTGATTGACTTAGATACAAGATTTATGTTCATCAGAACCTGAATTTCCTGCATTATTTTGTTGGTTTGGGGGTGAAATTAATACTCTTCAAGAAGATGCATTTCTTGAACTCTACTTCCAAGAGACTGAGGTGCACGTGTGGTTGCTAGACCTTTTATTTTCAGGGAGTAAGAGTGATTTCTCAATATCTTCTGCCTCACCATCCCTGAGTTTAAGGGTTCCAAGGCACAGTGAGAAGCACGTTCTCTTGTGCACTGCAGGATTCCCGGCTGCCTCACATGACAGCTTTAAATTAGTGCCTCTGCTTTCATTTCACTGTGTTCCTTTCCATCATCCATTTCATCAGTGAAACTTGACTTGGTGTGTATTGTAGTCTGATAATGACTTGCCTTAGGAGCTGTCTGGCCTTGTGCCACAAGCAATCAAAGTGTCATTACCCGATCATAATATGAAAGTTGCCATATCTCATTGCAGTGATAAGGAAATTTCAGAGGGAGAGAAAGGAGGAGGAGGAATAGGGGCATACTGTGATAGAGGGGATGTGCCGTGGAAGAGAAGTAACTGTGTTGGTTTTGGAATTAGGCATACGTTCCTCACACTGGATGAAAATAGCCCATAATAAGTTTATCAATAAATATTTTTAATTTATCAAGCAGAACTGAGATAGTTAAGAAAGGAGGCTTTTGTTTTGGAAAGTGCTGAGTGCCCCTTACAGCCCAAATCTTTGGTCAGAGCAGGTACGGGGGGGCTGGTCCAGCCCCAGGTCTGAATTCCCCCACTGACAAGTTGCTGCCTTCTTTAGCCTGAGCGTTACAGTCACAAAATACAAGGTAAGACCAAACTGTCATGCAGAGTCAGCCTAAAGCTGATTGTATCTGGGAAATACCAGAGAAAACTTCGGACCCTGGCTTGCTTAAGTGGTTTTGTAAATCCTCTCCAGCTGTCTAGTTCTGCATCTATAAGCATGCAAGTGCTCTTATGTTTAATCTGACTGTCAGACTAGCAGTTTATTTCACAAACCATCACATAACATGTCTGTTTCGCACTCTAAGAAGAAATATAAGGGTAAGTAAATCTCTGTAACTAATACAAACATTGTTTTTGTGTTTTGCTTCAGCAGAAAGGCCTTGCACAGCAGTAGATGAGGATACAGGGTCAGGAGCGTACAATAAGATTTCTCAGAGACTCAGAAAAACTAGCCTGGTACACATTGAATTAATGGAGTCTTGTCATCACCTGTAAAATTTCTGTCAGCAAACATCTGTGTTAGATTGAACTCCCCAATAAACTGTGTTAAAATTGACAGGGCACAAAAGAGTTTGTGTGTGAAATACAGAGACGAGACTGCTAAGAATCATGGTGTTTCCAAACTGTCATCTCAGAGAATTGAGTATCCTCAGGAGGGAGATGGGCAGTTTCTGTAGAACTGGACTTGACTTTGGCAATTCTGCATGTTAAAAAAAAAAAATCTAAATAAAATCAAATCACTGCAGAAGTGTCAAAGTCTTGAGTTTGGCACAAAGGAAAGGAACTTTGTCTTGAATTTCCGTGAGCATCTGCAGCCTGCTGAATATAGCGTGCAGAAAGAGGTGTGTCATTGAGAATGGACGCCTAGAATAAAAAACAGTCTGCTTGGGCTTTTTCTCTGCTATAAACTGCTCAGTAACATAGCAGTAGTGAATGAATGGTTGGTTCTGGGCTCTCACTTAAGTTGCATGTTGGTATTGCAGTTAAGTGCTGTCAGGGCACAGACCTACAGACAAAGTACAGGGGGTTATTTTTTCCACGTGGCACAATTGCCCTGCTCTACTATATTTTGTTCTGTTTTTATGGCCACAAATAATTGTCAAGAAAGGAAATTTTATTGAAACATAAGAAAAAATACTTTTACTTGCTCAAACACAGAGTGGTTATGTCGCTGTGTCGCTGTGTCCCGCAGCAAGAGAGAGAGAAGTCCAGCAGGCAGGAATGGTGCAGCAAAAAGGGATTTATTAATTTATTTTACAGCTCTTTTATAGACGCTTTACTTCATAGCCTAATTGGTCAAGAGATCAGCCACCCCGCCTGGGGTGATTGGCTGAAACCCTAAGACACCGTTATAAAAATATTTTTCTACTATATGGAAAACAATTGCAGGTGTTCTCAGTTTACAACAACACTACTGATAGCTTCTGTGAGAGGGAAGAGTTTCACACGGGACGAGAGAGAAGCAGAAAAAGTTCTTGCTACTGCATATCTGCATCCACATGGTTACCCAGGCTGGTCATGGAGTCTCCCTCCTTAGAGCTGTACAAAACCCTGAGCAGTGTCAGCTGACCCCGCTTTGAGCAGCAAGGTTGGACTAGAAAATTCTCCGAAGATCCCTTTCAGCCTCAGCTATTCTGAGGTTCCGTGAAAAAAAAGATGCTTCACACTTNTCTAAATAAAATCAAATCACTGCAGAAGTGTCAAAGTCTTGAGTTTGGCACAAAGGAAAGGAACTTTGTCTTGAATTTCCGTGAGCATCTGCAGCCTGCTGAATATAGCGTGCAGAAAGAGGTGTGTCATTGAGAATGGACGCCTAGAATAAAAAACAGTCTGCTTGGGCTTTTTCTCTGCTATAAACTGCTCAGTAACATAGCAGTAGTGAATGAATGGTTGGTTCTGGGCTCTCACTTAAGTTGCATGTTGGTATTGCAGTTAAGTGCTGTCAGGGCACAGACCTACAGACAAAGTACAGGGGGTTATTTTTTCCACGTGGCACAATTGCCCTGCTCTACTATATTTTGTTCTGTTTTTATGGCCACAAATAATTGTCAAGAAAGGAAATTTTATTGAAACATAAGAAAAAATACTTTTACTTGCTCAAACACAGAGTGGTTATGTCGCTGTGTCGCTGTGTCCCGCAGCAAGAGAGAGAGAAGTCCAGCAGGCAGGAATGGTGCAGCAAAAAAGGATTTATTAATTTATTTTACAGCTCTTTTATAGACGCTTTACTTCATAGCCTAATTGGTCAAGAGATCAGCCACCCCGCCTGGGGTGATTGGCTGAAACCCTAAGACACCGTTATAAAAATATTTTTCTACTATATGGAAAACAATTGCAGGTGTTCTCAGTTTACAACAACACTACTGATAGCTTCTGTGAGAGGGAAGAGTTTCACACGGGACGAGAGAGAAGCAGAAAAAGTTCTTGCTACTGCATATCTGCATCCACATGGTTACCCAGGCTGGTCATGGAGTCTCCCTCCTTAGAGCTGTACAAAACCCTGAGCAGTGTCAGCTGACCCCGCTTTGAGCAGCAAGGTTGGACTAGAAAATTCTCCGAAGATCCCTTTCAGCCTCAGCTATTCTGAGGTTCCGTGAAAAAAAAGATGCTTCACACTTACATGTTTATGCTTTTTCTTTTAGCACCTCTATAATACTATGAAGTTATTTGAGGGTCTTCTCTATTAAATCTCAGTGTTTTCTGGGTCACTGTTTTTATCATGTAGTCTTCCCAGGGATTAAGTAATAGCTGTGTCTGCCTCCCATCATTATTGACGTGAAGACTGGCAGATTGGGATTGGGAACAGCACCGAGGTTTATGAGTCTCTGGAAAGGTTTAGGGTGTGACACTGGAGTGATACTGAAACATCAAGAAGATAGGAGTCGTTAATCCAGTACCCGGGTGAAAATTGCTTGTAAAATTAAAAGATTCAGATTCCACTGGAGTAATACTCAGTGTTCAAACATTAGTGAAGTTTTGCTCAGGAAAGCACTTTTTATCAGCAAAGAAGGGATGTAGTAGAGAGTGAATGAGGTGTAAGGTCTTGTGTGCTTTTCTGATTAAAATGGGTACATTTGATAACCTCTAAAATAAGCCTCTGGTTATCTTTTGTCGCATTTGCCCTGCTTAAGGTGATGATATGCTCTAAGTTAATTTTTGAAAAATTTTAAACTCGATATGAGATGTGCCATTTGTTGATAGAGGAAAGAGACAAAACTTTTTGGTGTTTTAGGGATGCATAGTCCTGATATGGTGAAAATCTGGTATCTAGATATATATCTATATCTATATCCATCTATTTCACTGAACTGAACAAGGCTGTTCTTAAGGCAGGGGGCCTTCTTTTGTCTAAAGCCATGAATCCCTTTTTTTCTCCAAAATTTGACTGTTGTGACAGGTGTGTTACAATGGCTGTAAACAAAAAGTCAAGCTCTGCCACTTTGTGGGCCTTATATTAATTTTCAAAATCATGATGTATTTCAAAATCATTGATTTCCACATTCTGTTGTCTTGTTCCAGCTTGCTAAGTTTCAGTTTTAACTAATTTTCCTGCCGTAGGAACACAGATAACTTCTGGTTATCTATCTAAGTTTCTCCACGGGCTGTTCACTGCATTCCTGCAGCAGTGATCGCTGGCCACTGAGCTAAGAGGAGGTGGGAATTAATTACTCATCATGGTTGTTTGAAAGTCTTTCTCCTTGCCATCCAACTTTTCTCAAAATAGCTTTCTTTACATTAAACCCTAACAGTGAGTTTGAGAAATGCATTTCTAATACTTTTAAAACTGTTGCTTCAGTAAGAGACAATGTGCCAGGTGACAAGTGAATATCAATATAGGTTTCTTTAAAATGCTTTCAGTCAGATGGGATGTGAGCACCTTCTGTCTCACCATTCCCTCTACGTTAGAAATATGCTTGTTGTGTTTTATTGTATCGGGGGAAGATGTCCCAAACAGGAGCGGTATCCTCACGGAACAGTGAGATTGCTTTGGAGACCAAACCTTCAAAGCCTACTGTGCCCATTCTCAGAGAAAAAAGCGTAACTAAAATGCAAAAAAAAATCCAAACCAAAACACCCCAAAGACAGGCCTTGTGCCAGCCTTAAAAGGCTGAGAGTGAAGCAGGAAAATGCCATAGAAGCTCCTGTATAAACTTTTAGGCTGCCTCTTTCACCAGCTTGACTTTATAGTGTTTGGATGCTGTTCTCAGAGATGAGGCGGGGGACAGGCTGTTTTCTGCCTGCTCCAGCCCTTCCCTTTCATTCCTCCCTGGTATTTACTTAGGTTCTCTCTTTAATAAGCCAGTATTGAAAACTCAGTGTAGTTGTATTTTATTTTGCTAATACCAGCTTGGACCAGGAAGGCCAGAAATGAAAGCAGCAGCAACTGCCTATTGTAGGACCAGGAGATATAAACACGCTTGTGGATACAGCCCTGAAAGTCACTTTTGCCCTTCACCCCCCCAGCACGTCCCCACCACACACACACACACATACACACACAGGCTTTTTTTCAGCTCATTGAATGTCATTTGTGCCTGTGCATGGAACAGGTGTCTCTTGTGAGCTCCTTAAATAAACTGAACTTGAAAAAAAGATAGTGATGTCAGTTTACACAGGTGCAGACATCATTCAGGAGAATGCTATTTGCACACAAACACACTACTGTTTACTGTCTGCGCTGCAGTCAGAGCAGTGCCAGAAGGGCACTGAAGCAAGATGGAGCATGGTTTGCTTTGCTGCTGCTGCTGCTGTCGATTGATGTGAACTTTATGAAAGTTCCCTCTCGGTGGGGCAGAGTCTTCTTTGCTCTGTGAAGCATTGAAAAGTGGTCTCTCAAAGAGTGACTCAGAGGAAAGCAGAAGCTGTTACTAATCATGATACATGAAATGGAATAGAAAATGTGCCTGTGTGACTCTTCCTGGTTTTTCTTGGGAGCTTAGCAGGAGCTTTGTATTTGATTTTGTTTGGTTTTTTCTCCCTGAACCCATATTATCAGGGGGAACATGCTAGGAACAATTTTCTTAACTTACATCTCTCATAGTGTGAAAATGCCCAGTGGTAGTCTTTGATAGAGCCCTGCCCACACCAAAAAAAACCCATCTAATTGCAGATGACCCATGAGCAAAGGAGCACTGGACATCACTCAGCAATGTGCATTTGCCTCCCAGAAATCCAATGGCATCCTGGGCTGCATCCAAAGCAGTGCGGGCAACAGGGGAGGGAGGGGATTCTGCCCCTCTGCTCTGCTGAGACCCTCCCTGGAGCACTGCATCCAGCTCTGGGGTCCCAGCACAGGAAGGACATGGATCTGTTGGAGCCAGTCCAGAGGAGGCCACCAAGTTCATTAGAGGGATGGAGCCTCTCTCCTATGAGGAAAGGCTGAGAGTTGTCACTGTTCTGTCTGGAAAGGAGAAGGCTTTGGGGTGACCTAATTGTGGCCTTCCAGGACCTGAAGGGAGCCTACAGGAAAGATGGAGAGGGACTGTTTACAGAGCATGCAGTGACAGGACAAGGGGGAATGGATTCAAACTGAAAGAGAAGGTTTAGGTTTAGAGTAGATATTAGGAAAAAATCCTTTACTGTGAGGGTGATGAGGCACTGGCACAGGTTGCCCAGGGAAGTTGCGGTGCCCCATCCTTAGAAGTGTCCAAGGCCAGGTTGGGTGGGGCTCTGAGTAACCTGGTTTAGCGGAAGGTATCACTGCCCATGGCAGGAGGGTTGAAACGAGATATTTTTAAAGGTCCCTTCCAACCCAGGCCGTTCTAGGATTCACAGCCCTCTTGACCTGATCAGACTCGTCCAATCCCCACGACAGTGATGAGCACAGCTTGTGCATCAAAAGAGAAAGTATGAGCAAAGCTGGCCATGTATAAACCACATTTGGGATTTCACAGCACAGGATAGTTTTATTAATGCAGCTTCACAGAAATTGGTTTTCCTCAGATTTCCCAGCATTGCTAATGTCCTGTGTAGCTGCCCAAAGCCCACAGTGGTTGGAGCTGCAGGATCCCTACCTGCCTTGGTATCTGTGCAGTACTGGGCCTGTCTGCCACATGCTGTCTGTGGTATGTGTGGAAGGAAAAAGAGCTGAATGTGTCCAAGATATCTTGTTCATCATATGCTTAAATAAGAGCAGCAGTGGGTTTCCCAGCAGGAACCTTTTCCTTTGTGTGAGTGTATATATATTTCAAATTTTGAGTGAAGGATGTCCCCAAAAATGACAGATTTTTCAGTAGCAAGAAAGCCCACAAGCTCTAAATATCAGCCAGTGCCCGTTAATTCAGCTTTCTGACAGAAGGCGTGCTTGCCATACCCTCCTACATACTGTGTAATTTTTTCCCTAAGTAGAGCTTTTAGGTGTATTATTTCCATTGAAAATAGTGCATTTGGAAAAAAAAAAAAAGGAGAAGAAAAAAACTTTTGCAAAATCAAATTAAGAACAGATGTAGCTGAGCAATAGTTTTTAACCCAGGAGTAATAAATGTTTGGAATGGACTGCTGTGAAGGTTATTAAGACTGAAACACTGGGGTCATTCAAATAAGAGCTGAGAGCATCCAAGGGGATGGAATTGGAGTAGAAAAGAAGTGGATAACTGAACATTATCCACTGTGTTCTTGATGATGCATAACACCCTGTGCACTTGTTTTATGTTGTATGACTTGAAAATCTATCTGCATTGGTTAAACATATAGTAAGGATTATGCCTTGGTAAAAGCTATGGAAAGTTGATTATAATAACAAGTGCCAACAAGCCGGTCTGGACTGCATCACTTGGGAAAAGTTGCCTGAGGAGAAGAGCTGTTTGGTTTTATTCCTTCTCCAATCTCATGGAGGACAAAGATGTGACAGCTTGAAACATTTATAAACATTTATATTTTATACTGGCTGTGGTTACTGAGGAGAGATTTAATACTCTGTGAGGAACATCAAGTTTTGTGGAAAAAGTAATATTCTATGTGCAGTTTAAGTCCATATTGAACAGATCATTGTAAAGATGACTAATGATGGTCTCAGTTGATGCAAATAAACAACAAGAAAAGCCCTACACTCTGTGCTTGTGTCTGGTATTCCAGGATTGTTATCAGATGTTTGTCTAATTAAACAGCTGGAAAAGCTACTGCACATAAACACTGGAGCCAGCTCACAGTGTCACACCTGCATTTTTCTTGACTTTTCCAATGTGGTTTTTTATCTCAGTCAATTCTGTCTAACGGGTGGTTATTGAGTATTATTTCTATAAATAGGACATTCATTTGCATGTACAGAACCTTAGAGAGACTTGTCAGACACCCATTTCAAAACGCCTGCACTTAGTAGTGCTTAGGTTGATGTTAAGTACTTCATGGTATGCACTGGCTCTCCTTCCAAGAGAGAAGGCAAGGGAAGGGTAGGAAAGCTTTTCCGGTTTCTTTCAATTGAGCAAACCACTCTTTGATTCTAAGGACATCAAAGAAACCCCGAAGAACCTCAAGTCTTGAAACAGAAATGAGAAACTTTGTGCACAAAAAATGGCAGGCTATGAATGACGTCTACAAAGCTGAAGCTGGAAACAAGTTTGGGGTTCATTTTCTGGGCACATGACATGTTGTAAGATGTGTTTTAATCTGGTTGATAAGTAATGTGTCTTAGTGTGCAGATTCACATGTAGAATTATTGCCTGTGACTTTATAAACCAAGAGAGGATGACAAAATGAGAAATACCATGGCTGGGTTAGTAAATTCTCGGCTATGCCACTTTCAGATTTTTTTGGTTTGGGTTGGGTTTTTTGATTCTTAGGGCTTAATTTTATGCTGTGAAAAATAGAAGATTGAAGACAACTTCTCTGTTGTACTGAGTTCTCAGAAGTAACAAATGTCAGTAGTGACTTGTCCAGGATTTTCAGTTATCCAGCTTATAAATAGCATTCTGACCATTAATTCAGCCTCTCACATCTATGAGATAGAGGTCTTTTATTCCCATTTTAAAGACCGTGTGTCACTGAGAACCCAAAGATTATGTTCTGTTCACCTCTTATCTAATTGTCCTCCAACCTGGACCTACATATGGTAGAAGAAATTAGGAAATACTTCTTAGAGCCTGAACAGTGGTTACTTGAGAAAATGACATTTGCTTTCTAAGCTGCGCATTCTTCCGTACGTCCCTGTTGAGTACCTGACATGGATCTAAATGCTCACGATGCTCAGAAACCCTAAACAACTTTTCCACTGCAAACATCATTTATCAAAAGCTGTAATAAGGGCAACAAAATGCACAAATGACCTGAATACAATGGAAAGTCTGTAAGCTTCCACTGCCTCGGTGAAGTTGTTTCCAAAGTTGTTATAAAACAAAGGGTAGCTTTCCCTTTTATTGTCTTGCGAGAATCTCGTTCACTACTACAGACCTGAACTTTGACCTTGTAGGCTATTGTTCTTACCAAATTATAAAATATTTATGAGTGGCTAAGAGACACAGCCTTTTTTGTTTTCTTATAAGATTCTCACAGCAGAGTGATCAAATTTTTTTCCTAAATCGTGAGGGTTTATGATGTGAGGCATTCTGCAGCTAATGGTTGCACTTGTAAAAATAACAAAGGAAAAGCAGTAAAGAACAAGATCTGCAAATCACACGAAGCCTCATCAAGTAGCAAATATCTTCAGAGGTGACTTCTAGTAATGAGAGAAGTCAGAGTGCCTTGACAACTTGCTGCCTTTGTTCCTGTTACAAGACAGTCCAGTGCCCCTAAGTTAGACCTTTGTTAGCCCAGCTCTCTCTTAAACGGGTACCTTCCACATGTGCCTCAGCCCTGGTAAAAACAAAGACTACTTGACATGACCTCTTTTCCTGTGCACATTTTAGCCTGGAGCCATTGGTCCAGCCTCTCTTAACTGATGACAGTCTTCCAGGTGCTGTTCTGATCTTAATCTTCTGGCTGAACCACAGGCCTAGCATGGTAAGCTATAAATCTCCCCAGGTCACCGAGAAGTCTGCTGGTGTCATTTCTAATTGACCTCAGGGTAAAGAGACCAGCTTAGTTCTTAATTTCCTAGGTTTACAGATTCACAGGCTGGCCTTTCCAAAGCAGGGCTCGTGACTTTTTAGTGATAAACTACACTGAAAAGCCTACAGCAACAATAATTTATGATCTTTCTGCTGGTCATATAACACATGTTAATTGGAGGAAAAAATTATTTATAGAAACTTTTCAATGGAGTATTGGGAGTAAAAAAAAATTGCATTAGGAAGCCAGTGTTTTCTACTGAGCAAATTCTTTTGTGTAAACATATTTAGAATTTTCTCAGGCTATAGTAAGAAGAAGTAGACTGGAGTATTCGAGGGAAAAGCTGGTGGTTGTATAATGGGACACTTTGCAGTATATTTCATGATGCTAATTGCTGCATAGCTTGGCATTTTTGTGCTGGGGATTGAGCACTGGGGCTGGATCTTTGGTTGCGGCCACGTGCCCAGCTCTAACCGTCCTTTTAAGTTGTGGTAGAGCAAATAGGTTATTCTCTAGGTGTAATACCATGAAAGGATATGAGGAAATACTTAAACATCCAGTAGAATAGATGTTCTTGGTCAGTTTTACATGAACTGGTCTTCTGACAGAATAAGAAGAGGTTTTGCTCAATCCATTACCATGCTTGAAACATAATCAGGAGTTAGGAACTGATTCAAGGCTCATTGAATGATTCCTGGTAACTTTACTGTCAGCAAAACCAAGAGATTTGTAATTGTTAAAGGTGTTTTTAGATGCATAAATCAGAATTTTTTGCAAAGGGGGAATACAACTAATCTCAATTAAGGCACAGTTTGTTAGCACAGACTTGCTATTAAAACATTTAATAATTCTTTAAATAATTAAGTCTTTAATCTTTTTTTCATTCTACCAGCCCTTTGAATATGTATGCATTTAAAATAATTTAAATGTTATTTTAATGTGTAATAAGCCAATATTGAAGTCCTCTAGGTCTGAACAACAATTTCATACTTAGTCACAATTCCTAGAATTCCTGGAAAAATTCAAAATTGTTAGCTCTGATTCTTATCAAACTACGTTTTTAACTAATGCTGCATAACAAGTATCTTACTTATTGCCCATTTTCCAGTGCTGTTCTGGGCTTAGTTACTGCTTCTGAACTAATCCTGAATGACATTATTTTCTGAATAACATTATAATCTTTCCCAAATCATTTAGAAACTTTTCCAGAAGGCCTTTTTGGGAAAGCTGTGCTGTGTAAACATTTCAAAAGTGAAACAAAAAAATTTTCTACCTGTTCATGAAGAATGAAATGCTAAGCACGA
>VYZQ01059782.1:42114-61890 GCA_013400655.1 Mystacornis crossleyi
AAAGAGGGAAGGAGGGAGAATATCACCTGCACTTTTGAATATGGAAAAGCCTAGACAATTACCTGTTTGCACAAACACCTCTGGTGTTGTTCAGGCTCTCATTAAGATCTCAGTAGATTGACCTGGTGAGAGCATGCTTTCATAAACTGAAAGGAGAGGAAAATATTGTAAATAAAAAGGGCATGTGAGGGTGAAGAGCAAACACAGCCTCGGAGCCTGATTTAGTTGAAACCACACCATCCACAGATGGAATACCCTTGGCTGGCTTTCTTGTACCATCCTAGCCAGGCAGGGAAGCGGCATTAAACCCGAACAAAAGCTCTTCCAGGGGCATGGTAAGGCTATGCCTACTCTTCTTGGTATTGTTTCAAAGCTCCTAACTGTTTTTCAGTCCCCTAAGTGAGCAAGGCCTAATAATGAAGACTAAAATTAAAGACCTGAGCAGTGTGAACTGTCAAGTCACCTCTTTGCTCTTGATATGAGAGTGGCATTAGTACCTTCAGTGCTGATAAACACTCCGTGAAGCTGTAGGCCACAAATGAGCCTCATTTTGTTTCCGTTTTCCCGGATATGCTTAGCCTGCTTTGCTCTCTGCTCTTGGACTCTGAAGAGCTCATGGATATAAAGGCAAGGTGTAAAAGTAGCTGGTAGAAAGTACTACTGATTTTCAGTGCACTTTTCCCATTTTGCACTTCCCCACTTTCTCAGAATATTTTCAGTGAGGCATGACTGTGATGTCTATTGAAAATCTCCTCACCTTCTCATCACCTTAAAATACCTTCTTGATTTTGGTATTTTCAAAATCAAATTTTGCTCCTTTTTTCTCCATTTCTTGTTTGCAATTTACTTTCCTTAACAGTTATTACTATGTATGGTTGTTACTATGTATGTTAGCTTAGACAAATAGATATTTTTATGAAATAATCAGTCAGAAATGGAATAATTTATGGCCTTGTACTGCAGTGTATCTACGAAGTGCTTACTAGGAAGGGCTAACTAGGTTTGATAAGGCCTTTTTCTTCCAAAACAGCTCTGGTCTTGCAAAAGTTTGAAAGAACAAGTTTTTGCTTGGTTTTGAGGCATTTGTATCACTAGTTTAACACAGAAAGCATTGTTGCAAAACCTATAGCTACATTGAAAGCCTCATTTTACTATGTTCCTCTTCAGCATTTGTGCTCCTCAGGATGGGTTATTTTCTCTAAATTGTGTTCAACTGTCAAGAAAAAAATGCAGAACCGAAGAGTAAGGAGAAATATGAAAAGGTTCTGCTGCAGAATTGGTTGGTAAAAGGCAACAAGAAAGGAAATGTGGAAAGACGTTTGCATGATTATTGAGTGGTGGCACATAGAGTGAAGAGAGCTCTGAGATTTGGTGGCTGAAGTCACCGTATGCTATTAAGGGCTGTGAAAATGGGGATAAATAATTTTTGACTGATATAAGAGAGAGGAGGAACCCTGGGACAGATCCAGAAAACATAAAGTAGAAAAGGTAAGTGTAGGAGAGTCAGAGGAGGAGAGAGAGGCCAAGAGCTAATGTGAAGGGAGGTGGGTAGGGAAGAGAGCTGGCTCACAGGGGTATGGGGAGAAAAGAGGAGAGGAGGGCCTGATGCAGTGCTCTTCTAAGACTTTCAGGATTGCCTAATTAAATCAGTGGAGTTCTGATTTGAACCAGCTGAGGGTTTGGCTAATTCCTCCTGATTCTACCTCTTTTGTAGGAAAGACACTTGAGAGTGAGAGCTATGTGTGCATCTATTTTGCACAAGGGAAATTCTAATATTTCTAGAATAAATAAAGCCCACCTAAAACTGGCCAGGATCAAGGCATTTCTGTTCCCTACACTGAGTGTAATTGAGCTGATGCTCAACCCTTACAGAGGAATTATTGCTTTGCAAAAATGTGTGTTGCAAGACTGTAAAGTTACAAAGTAATCTGATATTTCTAACAAAGTATTCAACTGTTAATTGTTCTGTACACATCATCACATATTTACACAATGAAATAGGAATATTAAGAAAAATATTTTTTCTATGTACCAGAAATTAAATTGAAATGTACGGCTGGGCTTGTTAACAGTTTCTTAATTAAGAGGAGGAAAAGTAATTAAAATATATTCTGCTGTCCATATCTAACTTACCAGAGAATAATTCTAGTAAAAAAAATACATTGTTGAGTTGTGCTTGTGCTTTGAAGCCACAGAAAGAAACGGAGTTCACATACCAGAGTAGTTAGTCCCAGCCAGTTTCTGTCTCCAGCATATCAGCTCATAAAATTCCCTGCCTTTTTGCAATAGTAATAACATAGTGTATTCTTTAACTATTAGATTGAACAGGAGAATTTGGATCTTTCAGGTCAGATTTTTCCACGCAAAAGATATGAACCTAATTAATAGGTGTGTATCTAGAATCCTCCACAGTATATAATCTACATTTGCTGTCTTAAATGTCTTCTTGTATGTACAAATTTTCCAAGTTTCTACAGTTCCAGTGTGTAGGGTCAGGCCTGTGTCCTCCCCTTGACCTCATGCACATGGCCCTGCACCCACTGTGGCAATATGGGGGCTCCAGAGCAACTTGGTACATTTAGGCAGGAACTTTTGCACATGTGCTTTAATGAAGGGTTTATCCATCCATTTGGAATACATAATTCAGTAAATGTGATGCAGTCCCTATTTTAGTGGCTTTCAAGATGCAGGGTACCTCTTCTTTCTTTCTCATAGAATTTGCACATATGGAATAGGTCAGGTTACCACAGTCATTTAGATAATCTCAGGAGATTTTTCAGAACCGTGTATCCATCCCAACCTAGTCAGTTGGGCTGATACACATATTTGGAAATCCCAGCGGTGTTTGTATACCAACATCATTGTGGGTACACAAGAGACAAAGATGAGGTCTGGATCTGAGCATCTGCACAAATGAAGTGAAGCAAGGGGGAATCTACCTGAAACTGGACTGTAGCTTGACAAAGCTTTAGTGATTAAAGGATGAAGGTGGATGGTCTAATCTTAAATTTTCCAACAAGTATGCATTTGTGAAAAATCGATCTTTGCTTTGAAATGATTTAAAACAAAATGTGACTGTTATGGTTATGGAGATTTGCTAACACACGATTTGACATACCAGATGTATGTCATATGACAGAACTGGGCTACTAGCATCGTACACTCTCTGTTTTCCCCAAATCTTTCTTTGCAACTACAATTACATAAAAGAGCTTTAGCAAGATTTTTCAAAAGAGCTCAGATTTTTTCAGGCTGCCCCTCTGATTATTGTAGCACAAAATTCTAGCCATAACTGCATTTTGTGGATGCTCCACAATGTGCTCAGTGGCTAAGATTGAATTATTTTTCATGATGCATTTTTCTAATGCTCTCAGGTAGCTGTTTCTTCACTTGAAAAAAGATTCAGGTGCCCATCGTTACCACTTGAGAGATATTTTTTCTATCAGTTGCAACCTTTTCAGTGAAATCCAGAGACACCATAGCTTTTCATCAGGAGACATGGACAAAAGTACCACTTTACTGAACTGCAGTCTATAAAGGGACAGAGCTTGAATTACCACAGGCAAATACCGCGTGTGCAGATGAGCGATCTTGCAGTAAGCTTAAAATTATTTTTCCTTTTCTCCCGTAAACTGTCCTGGGATGGTTGGTTTAGAGTTTTCTCTAAAATATTACACTGGGTAGAGATTTAACATGACATGCCATCATACTTTATTTCAATCCAGGCCCATTTCTGGTTTTAATCACACCACTGTGTTACATATGTGAGTGAATTTCTGGAAGTACTGGAACTCTGATTCTGACAAGGTACAGATTAATGCATCTTGGCAATGCTGATATTCCAGTCCATTCTTTTACACTGTGGGTTTTTTATTTAAATTAAAAAAAAAATGAAGAAGAAGGGTGTGTCTTAGGATACATGTTGGAACAGGCTTTGTTGGGTTTGGGTTTTTTTGTTCAGTGAGCTATAAGAAAGGCTAAACTGATATAGAAATGATTGGGGATCTTAAGAAGCAATAAATAAACAATATGTCATCTTAATGCTCTTACATATTTTTGAAGAGAAATTATTGCTAATGTGTTAGTATTAGTTCTCCTATTGCCTGATTAAGGAGTTTATAACATTATGGTGAGATGACAGGCTGCTAGTTACTTCTTTCCCAGTGAAATATAGCCTGATATTCAAAACCAGAGGCCTGTGTTTGCCAGGTCTTGCTCTATAGGAGAGATCCTAATCTCAGTAAGATAAACTGCTTAAATAAAAGTTGATGAAAGAACGGTCCAAAGACTGGATTATGCTCTAACAGTTTTACAGTGCTTTGCTTTAGCACAATTCTATGTTTGTGTCCTTAGGGAAGTCTAAACTATTCAGTGTTTACAGAATTGTATTAATCTTGATTTTTGCCAAGTTAATTTCTGTTCAGTATTTGTATATTCATTTTTATTTTGTACTGGGAAGAAATTATGGGGAAAGGGTTAAGAGCATGCTTGCTCTTCATCTGTTTTAAATCCATAAATGTGAGCCCCTGTGCTGTTTCTAGGTTTCAGATTACACTCTGTGATTTATAGGGAAAGGCTGTTCTCCACAAGTTGAAATCCCATGTGTTTCTCCACCATTGTAAAATAACAAATCCTGGAGAATGCTTCCAGTTGCAAAAATTGCAGTTTTGAACTACATTTGTAACTGCCTTTTTTCCCTGAAGTGATGGCTTTGACAAGGGAAGTGAAGTCCCCTTGCCCTAACGCCATCTTTCACCGTGTGCTGTGCTTTTCATTGCAGCTTGCACAAACCACAGCAACACCCTCGCGTTTGCAGTCTTCTATCAGTTTATTTTTGGAGGCTACACCCACTAAAACGTGCAGCTGTGAGAAGACACTTATATCACTGCGCCTAAGTAACATCCAGAGCCCCTACAGAGATGGCAGGCCAGGAGCCAAGGTGACCTAAGAGTCCATCAGTTCCCAGTCCCTTCTGTTGTCCCATGGGGAAAACGAGAGCAGAGTTTGGCTTCATGTTGTTCGGTGGATTTCTGTGGCAATGATGAGGCGTTTGCATACAGTTTGATTTTAGAATACAGTGCTCAGAAAGAGCTTCACAGCAGCAGCTTCCACCTTCTCCTTTTCATTATTGAGCAGCAGCAGAATTTGCCAATCACCTCTGTAATAAAAAACCACATGGAAAATTTTAGGACTTGTGAAATAGCATCATCAGTGATTCTGGTAATTATTTAAATATTTCTATTCACATCAATGGCCTTTTCCTTTCAGGTATTTTTCCTGCTGTAATTCCTGTCTCTGCAACAGGTGACCTGCTTCATTTTGTCAGTCACAACTGTGCAATGGCTTTCATGTGTGTTGAACAGCTGAGATACTCTCTCAACTTTGCCTTGGTAGAGTAGTTGAGCTTGTGAAGATGGATAGGTGACTCTAACCTCTTGCCTATGATTGGTTTTTCAAATAAGAAACCATGTTTTTACAAATATTCACCATTATTGAAAATACACATATCACTGAGATATGGGAAAGAACTGAAGGGGGTTCTGGCTAAAGTTATTGTGTGAGGTTTAAATAATGCAATATTTCTTTGACCTTCCATGGATTCCCTATGAACTGCATCAGTCATTGACCCAATGAAAGCCTTTTTTCTTTTGTCTCAAAACAAAAGGTTAGATGGGGTAACAGCAGTAGTACTACATGATGAGTCCTAATTAAGATGCATGATACAGCCTATATTAAATTAGCATGTGTTATGTACAATAGAAACAAATAATTGAGGATAGAAACAAATAGTTGAGAAATCTCGATGGGTTATATCATTTTGATGCTTTTAGATCTCATATTCAGCATTAGATATTTGTGTGTACAGGTTGTATCTGAGGTGCATTCTGAGAAATGCAATTTAAACCAAATAGAAAAGTCAAACACGGCCTTGAGTTTGCAGAGGTCTTGTAGTTCCTTACAATGGGTACAGCAAAGAGCTATTGTGTAGTGTGAGCAATTTCTCCAGCATAATGAAGCAGTGGAACATCATCCAGTTAAATATTCAAAGGTTATTGTACGTTTAATAGGCAAACTATAGAGAGGCAAGTAGCCAGAGGAAATATGGTTATTTCTTCCTAGAGCCTCTGAGTGTAGCCCTGCATTTCCTTGTATAATTTAGAGCTATGAATGACAAGCTCTGCAAAAAAGTATATTATTTTTAATCTGAAAAAATGGCTTTTAACCAGAGGAGGCAAAATAATAATATCCCTGGCTTCCTGTGTGCAGTGAACAAAAAGCTCCGTTGTGTTCTGAATTCAGCTCTTTAGAAAAGGAGTTTAATGTGTCAGACTGTGTCTGTAAGAGTGCTGTACGTTATTATTTACTTATCTGTGATCTCATTTGTGTCTCGCTACTTTCAAATTGCTTGGCCTTGAAACCGTGTGAAAAAGCAACAGCCTTCTAACTCAGTAAGATACAGAGGGGAAAGAGCTGAATAAAGGTTCACTGTGATTTGATATGGACATCAATATTAATTGGTATTTGATAATGACATCACCAAAGCTGGGAAACAATAATCGATTCTGACAAAATGGGAATTGGACTGTATATTTGTCCTGCTTTTTTAATGTAGCTTTTCAGTCCCTTCCTTGTGCAGCTCTTCATGTCCTGGTAACAGGCATAAGTTAAAATGCAATTGTGAAAATATACAGCAAAGGCAATTTAGGATGTAAAGAAATCTCATGTTCTTGCCTGATTTCCTTACAAACTATGCTTGTAAGGATTGTGTTCCTAGCTACCATCACTGTGGGCAGACACCAAAGGAAATCTCTGATGCTATGTCTGTTTGCCCCAGCATGCCATTAGCTCTGAAAACCTATGCCTGATCTTCATTCTAGCTACAGCAATTTGTCTTGGTTCTAGACATGGTGTGTGTTGGACCATTTCCCCCAAGGAAGGGTGAACAAATTTAAGCGGGACACTCCAAAATCTTATGCTGTTTAGCTATTCTGGATCATCTTAGGTTTAGCTGGAAACCATTTTTTGCTTTGTTTTTCTTAAAAACATCAAAATCCCCCCAAAGGAGATGCTATTTTTTAAACTTGTCCTTTTTTGTATTCCTGTTAAAAATCCGCAAGCCAAATCAAGCTAAGTCAGACAATCCATAGAGAAAAGAGGATTGCTGTAACTACATGAAAGGATTTCTCAGTTAAACCCATGACTTTTGAGAAGGAAGACATAAAAGCTGTAAAATAAAATACAAATCCATTAAAAGATGACTGTGGTTTGAAAATTACATATTTTAAATTTAAAAAAGACCAACCACAGATAGTTGGGAAATTACATAGCGGGGGAAGACGAGTACAAATTTTAATTCAACTTAAGCTAATTCGCCATGGGCTAATGTTCACAATTAGTAAATAATCAAATTGTTTACTGGCTGAAGGGTTCACCAAAAGCCTGAATTTGACATTACTCTTGCAGAGCAATTTTTAAATTTAGAATCACTGATACTCCTATGGAAGTCAGCGCCTGCATTCCCCTAGGTGGGGAACATAAATTGCATTATAAGACATGCATTTAAGTCAAAGACACTTCTATTTTTAAGTATGTTTCAAACCCTTGAAACATACTATGATATAGAAATTATTTGTCAGATGTCTTCATAGAAATAATTGGCTATTGTTGTTGAATTACTCAGTACTTAGATGAACAAATTCAGTTGATGAAATCTTACCCACTCTTAACTAGTTTACAAGCATGAACAGTAGATCAGCAGATGTAGATCTTTCACAAACAGATTGTTTGCCAGTATTTACTAAAATGCCTTTGAATGGGAAGACCAAAGAAATTTTTAAAATCTAGCTTACCTGCTAGTTGTGATCCTTCTTGTTCTATGTGTATCTATTATTTCTATTTCTGTAGTTCTGTTGCATTTAAACTTGTGAAGACTCCAGTGGTGAGGACCGTGGGGGATAGATGAATTCTATTTGTCAAATTTTATTTGTCTTGTCACTGGTTTCTAACTTTGCTTACACTGAAAATGTTATGGGAGCATTTATGTAAATTCTAGTACCTGAAGGGAGCCTACAGGAAAGAGATAGACAGACTGTTTACAAGGGCAAGTAGTGACAGAACAGGGGAAATGGCTTCAGACTAAGACAGTGGGTTTAGATGAGGTATCAGGAAGAAATTCTTTACTGTGAGGGTTCTGAGGCACTGGCACAGGTTGCCCAGAGGAGCTGTGGATGCCCCATCCCTGGAAATGTTCAAGGCCAGGTTGGAAGGAGCTCTGAGCAGCCTGGTCTAGGGGGAGGTGTCCCTGTCCACAGCAGGGGGTTGTAATGAGATGATCTTTAAGGTCCATTACAACCCAAACCGTCCTGTGATTCTATGTAAACTAAGACCATTTAATTAAACTTCAGTTTTGTAACTGGTTTGCTCTTCAAATGTCATCATACTTTTCTAATGATTCTGGGCAGCTTTTAGTGGTTTATCCTTAAGAAAGTTTTTGCAAGTCATTTATGGGCCAGGCTATGTGCAGAGAGCCCCCAATAAACTGATCATAATGATGGCAAAAAACAGTCGCTAAACTGGCAACAAATGAAAGGAGAAAGTGGGTGGTCAACAATATTGGATATAATCAGTGATTCTGATTTGATCCCTGGATATGGTAATCAAGCACTTCCTATTTCAGAATACACAGCAATGCAACCTCATCCCTTTCAATTTACAACATTTGAAATATTGCTTGGTACAGAGAGATTCCCATCAACTGGAAATGGACAGGGAATGACAGAATAACCTTGAGCCACAGCAAATTCTATCCCTAAAGTGCCTGGAGGACTAAGGATGGAAGATTTCATTAGACTTAATTGCACTAATGAAATGGCTTAATGTAGTTACTCTGAATCTCATCCACCAGATTCCGTGACAAGGAATGTTCTTCCAATGAATGGAAAAAAATACTTCAGCTCATATGCACATATGATTAAAAACTGATGCATTAAAGATAAAGCTCAAACCTAAATAATGATTACTTCCAAAAGCTTCAGGCCAACCAACTTGAGTCTTCTTTCTTAATACTTCACCCTGTCCCAAGTCAGAAATTTAAGATGACTTCAGAGAATTTAAGCAGGTTTTAAAAACTGAGCTTGACTTCAAAACAATGTTAGGTTTACTGAGAAATGGGCATTTTGTAAAAATATTATAAATCTGTGGCGCTCTCCAACTGAGTTTTGGTTCTTGCTAAACTCATTCTGAATAGACAGCGTTGACCTTTTAGCTCCGATAGCATCAGCGTCCGTGTTCGTTGGGAGGCCTGTGCCAGACGTTACCATCCTGATAATGAAATGTTCTGTACATGAACAAAAAGGCAAGTGTTATGAATAGGAAATTAGCACCACCTTTCCTCTGCCCTGTTGCTTTAATATTTCTGTTAACACTAAACCAATATGTACAACACCTTCCTGAGATGAAAAGGGGAACAAACTTCTAATGGATTGCTAAGGGTTTGATATAAAATCTAGCAGCTTTATAAGGACAATAAATATTTCTAATTAGTAATTGCTTTTCCTTTCTTACTCTTTATTGAAATAACTCAATTTCAGAATGGGGATTAAAATTGTAAAACTTAATTTTAAAAAAAGTTTTTTTATTTTTCTTGAATCATAGAGCAACCAAACCACACACCTGCTTACTTCCTTTCTCATAAACCCACACAGTTTTTGCAACCAAAAGTTTTAGCCTTTGTCCCAGAGCATTTGTCTGGGGTCGCCCTGCAGGTCCCCTGGCAGGAAGGAGGCAAGTGGGTGCTGGCTGGACAGTGACATTCACTGTGGCTGTCAGGGGAATGAGCCACACCTTCAGAAACCTGCTAAGATTTGGGCTGATTGTGTTGTGAAAAATGAACAATACGTAGTCAAATGTACAAAAATCTGAATTGCAACAGAGCAATTTATTAATTCAGAGCATTTATTAATGTATAACTACTTCCCAACCAAATGGGAATGTCGGTTGAATCACATAAAGTACTTCATCATGCTTGTTTTCCAGTTTAAGTGAAATTCCAGTTCAGATTGCTGATGGACTGATGAAGAGATCAGGTTTCCTCCAAGTGACTGCTTGTAGGTTTAAATATCTTAACAACTAAAGGAGGCAGGAAAAACTAAGGATTTCTAGTCATTTAATTCTGCCAGGCTTTCTTTTTTAATGTGGGTGCTCAATCCATTGTATTTTGTTGCCAGGGTTTTTTTAATTCTCATTTCGTATGTTTGAATAGCGCCTGCATCCACAACGGGTTGTTTTTCAGTGTATGTACAAAGCAGTCCTAGTTTATACCTGCAAATAACGTAGGTTTGTATGAATCTATTGGCCCTAGTGCAATAGGATGGTCTTCTGTTGTTGAATTGTTACATCCTTCTTCATCCTTCTGGATTCCTAAGGGTTATAACATATAACAATGTTGTAGATTCCAATGTTGTAAAATTCCAGGAAATTTAAATTCTGTGGGTTTAAGTCCATGAGAAATGTCACATAGCTTGTGCTGTATTCAGGGGGATCTTGATGTCCTGTTGATATTGAGAAAGAGAATTATTGGTAGCCAGTGAAAGCTATTGGCAGTTATTCTTCGGAAGGGTACAGGCTGAGAAGTTGTCCAGTATCAGAAATAATAATCTTTAGCTTGATTTTTAAGGCATTCTATGTCTATTACTTTTTAAGGTAACATGCTGCTGGTTATTAGAATCAGTCAAATGGTGTTTGGCAAGTTCCCTCAGATGTCAGTTATGATATTAATGGGTATGGTGATGATGAGGCTCAAAGGCTGATGAATGCTCAGGAGAGGAAAATAGCTTTGTTGCCAAAAGGGCAAAAGCCGTGCCTGCTGACCCTGTTGCTAATGCACTTATCCAACAAGCTTTCCCCCAAAGTCGGGCAAAACCAAACATCTGAAAATGAGGGATTGCAATTGCAGGGGAGCTGAGCTCACACAGCCACACTGAAGCAGGCAGGCTCTCTGGAGTATCCCAGCAGTCCCTGAAAACCCCTTCCACGCTGCTGGCAGAGGCTCACTGTGCACAGCAGTGCTTCTCCAAAGGGTGTCTCTTGCCGGCTGTGGGGATGGACACGCCAGGAAGGTGAGGTTCTGCACTCTGGCAGCACACTCAGGTGAGGTAATTTCCAGCCACACTCCTAAAAAAAACAAAGTATTCACAGAAGTGAGGGCGCTGGTGTATTGAGTACCTACCTGACGTCTAAGCGTGCTCCATGTGCCCAGAGGTTGCAGACAGCCCCTCTGTAACCAAAATTCAGAGATGTCACAAGTGGCTGAACAAACAAATATCACCAGTTAATGGTTAAGCTCTCAATTTACTAAAGCATTTGTTACCAGTTTGCCAAAGAGATCAAACAACTGTGAATCATAACCTTGGCTACTAATTAAATCCTTTATTCCCTTCTCTCATCGCAGAAGCATTTAATCTTGGGGAATCAGGACAGCTTGTTGCGCAGAATTACATTTTACAGCATAAGCAGAAACAAGCTTACTGTAAGGCTTCCTACTGGAGCTGGAAATGGGAAGGATTAAAACAAGAATATTAACTTTCCCTCCTGGCATAGTAGTTCATGTTAGCACTGAAAAATGATTGATGGTGGATAGCGGCATTGGAAAATCATTTTGGTGGTGTAGCTTTGTTATTTCACTGAATGGCAAATATCATTTTTATTATCCGCCTGCCTTGTTTATAGGTGGGACTTGTTCTCTAGATAGAGAATGAGGGATTTAGTGTGCTCTACTGGTGACTGGCTGTCCCAAAGAAAAATGTTTTACTCAGAAATAATGGACTGTGAAGAACACCCCAGAGGAAATGAGGCATAAACCAAAATACTACAAGCAGTTTTATGGCAACTCAGATATATTTCTATTTGTCAAAAGATATTTTTGTGTGCTTTTATGTATAGGATGTATAGCTGCATGATATCGTACCTGATATTTACTAGAAAATTAAACAGTGTTTACCTTTTTGGCTCCCGTCTCTGTGAAGCAGAACTTAAAAGCCCAAGCACTTTATTTCCTTTGGGTTTTGGGGAAGTCATCCAAGTCCCTAGCAGCAGAATGATGCAGCGCAGGCTCGCAGAAGAGGGGTACCCTGAACTAGCATTAGGCTATCTCTGCCCACCGGGAACTGATCCAAACACACAACCATTTCAGTCAGGAGTAGCAAATTTCCATTTTTGTAACCCAAACCATGATGTTGCAGTCAGACCTATGGGAGCAGGGGCCTGGAGACAGTGTCTCTAAGACGCCTCAGGAAGGTGTTAAGAGGGAAAGGGCTGCCTATGCAGATCCAACTGCAGGTTTGGTGCATAATTACTGAGGTACAGACAATTTATATAAATAACTTAGAGGCATAGCAATCTGTAGACCTGTGGTGAAAAGCTGTATGTTATTAACTTGAAAAGCAATGCATTTTATGCTGTTCCTGGAGAAAGTAATCTTTTGTGTCATTGCTAAATCTGAACAATTTATATAACAGAAAGAACCCACCCAAGAGGCAATTGCTAGAGGTAGGAAATCATGGCTCTTTTTGGTTCTGTTTTTAGCTTTGCAGAAAGCTGTTTTTCTACTAAAAAGAGTGAGTTTTCAGAAGGGGAACACCTCTATTCAGAGGACAGACATCCACCATTTGCACATGCAGAACTTTTATTTGCTGGAGGAGATCTATCCTGAGGAAACACCTGAATACTCACTATAATTCCAGGTTATATTTAGCTGAAGAGACTTGGTTGATACCAAGCTAAATCATACTAAAGACACAAACTTGTACAAACTTTTATAGAATTGAAATATGGCTTCTCCATCCCTTAGTGAGTATGAATGCTGTCAGGTTCAGTATGGACAGAAAGCACTGCAAAGTGACATCTCTATATGCTGGTCTATCAGCATTACTAATAATAAGCTTACAAAGACATAACATCGGGAACACCTAACTCTGCTTTTACAGCTGCTCCCCAAAGCCATCATTAGAAGTCTGTTTGGGATGAGAGCTGGAAACACTCAGTGTTCATGCAGTTAAAAAGGAAATAAAGATGGTGCTGTAATGTCATTCAAGTGCATCTTGGTAATAGTAATAGAATGAGCAATCTGAAAAATTGGCTTAAAGTGTTTGATATTGTACTTTAATGCTAAGAAGGAAAATGCATCATTTTTGCAAACTTTGAAAAATTTGAAATAAATATTGTTCTTAAGGCACTGTTTGAAAAATAATGTCAGATACTATGAAAATCTGTCATTTAAAAGTACAATGAGCAAATTATTTTCTTTTTATTCTGCTTTCAGATCATATGCATATTCACAAAGAGGGGGACATATTTTTTAAAGACCTGTCCAATTATTTTGTCATTATATTAAGTTACAGTTCAGTTTGGAGATAAATATGTATGTAGATGTTACATCCAGCAACCACAAGGTCATTCAGATTGTTTAGAAGTCAATGGATCAAAAATCTTTCAAGTGTTTTTTTTTTAATAATTCTTTGGAAAAACAGAATTCATGTAAGTGAAGGAACATGTTGTACAGAAACTGTGGGGTGAACACAAAGAAACCAAACAAACCAAAAAAACCCTAAAAACTGGATTTCTGGAGTGACTGTATAAAAGCTGTTCATGGCTGGATATGCAGGAACTTAAGAGTTTGGGGTGGGTTTTTTTTTTTTTTTGTGGAAATGAAACTGGGAGGGACACATGGAGGTTTTCTTAGACACAGGAGGAGGTTATGTGGACACCTCTTTTAGCTGTGAAATGCATGCAAACCTAGCATGGGTCAGATAAAACCCTGGGTTTTCAGAGCCTTCTTGAAAGGTGAGGAAGGTCAGCAGAATGGTGTGCTGTGCTCCCAGGCTGGATCACAGCTACTTACACTGCCTGTTCATGTGTTGGTGAAGGGTTTTCTGCAGACTGCTGTATTTACTGTCTGGATGGAGATGCTCTTTCCCCCCCTCACCCTCCTCGTTTTTCCCACAGGCTGCGGGAACACCACCGCGCTGCCATCAAGGTGATTCGGAGGATGCAGTATTTTGTGGCAAAAAAAAAGTTCCAGGTGAGTTGTGAATAGAAAGCTCCTTTTCTAAATAAACCCTTTTATTCTCCTGATCCATTGTCTCTTTTAGAAACTTAAGAGAGACTAACGCAATTCATTTCAGTGATGGTGACCTACACCCACTATTCTCTCTCTCCTTCAATAGGGTGGTTGTTTCGGAGCAGGTTAGTCAACTGTGGATGCACTGGAAATAGGCTAAACTCCTGAAATGCAGTCTGAATTAAAATGTTTTCTGCTAATGGACTTGACCCTTAGCCCTCTGTTATCGCTGTCTCTTTCTGGCAGTGCAAACATTCTCGTATGTCTCCATTAATTCTGAGCTGTGTGCTGCTTTCATGCCGAGTCAGTAGGATTAGAGATTAAAATACTACCTCAGCCTTGTTTCTGTCCCTTACTCAATCATAATGAAGTCCTGATAAGAAACCAAGGTGGAAATTTGCTAGCGTATTGGAAGGTTTCTCATTTCTTCGCCTTTCTCCCCTCTGCATGGTAGGAGACCTCCTTCCCTATTAGTGACATATCAATTCTCTTTCCTCCTCTGGCCCTCACTGACACATTTCTCCTGTGCCACTCCACTTGCTGTGGTCTTGTGATGCCGTAAGCTTTTAACAGTAGCTAATTAACCTTGTCACCTGGTCTGAATAAAAAATTCTGACTGCAAACTTTCTAAAAGTTCATTTCCTTAATCCAGTAAAAACACATGTTAACAACCTTCAGCTTGATTTAAACCAGGTGAATACATATATATATAGGTAATAAATATGTTCCTTTACTTAAAATTAATTAATAAGGGTTAATCTCCAAAGAACAGTCTTCACAACTGAAAATGCAAAGGGTGACAGTGGCTTAACTGCCTACATCCATTTTCATATATGAACTTGCTGCTACTGCTTACAATGGACCAGAGAGCTTTCCTCGCCTTAATCTAGACCCTCCAAAATGGGAGGGTATCCTTTCTCCTTCAGATTTGAAGGCCACAAAATTTAAGAGTAAAAAGATGGTGATGGTGATGGTGATGATGACTTTTAAATGACAAGTCAATATATCTGTAAGGCAAAGTTTGCTGCTACTTCAAACCCACAGTTCTGATTTCCTTGTAAAATTTAGAAGCACTGCCTACATTCTTTAGCAAATTCCGACTTTGAATGTTTTCATTTTTACTGAAATTCTTGAGCTAATTTATGGCTAAGGTTGTCTGAGCTTTTCAAAAACATTGCTTTAGTTATGTATAATGTATTCAGACTATCACCATTTAGGCTGAAATCTCCCATGTGCAGAGTTTTCTTGAAGAGAGTGCTTTCAGAAAATTTCTGCTAGCACATTTCACCTTTTATTATCATTATTAGACTGAAATTAAGAAAGGCACAATGTCTCAACTTCTTGAAGATAATATTTGTAGTCATTTTGTTGAGAAGTTTCTTAGCACTTGCTGGTCAGCACTTGAAACTTGGCAAAGGACGTGGTCCATTCCAGTGATGTGTCTGCTGCTGTTGTGTGAATAATTGCCTAAATGTGGCCAGTTCCATTAAAATCTAATTTATTTTCATTCTAAAACTTGGTTGTGATCCTTTGCTCTGCGGTAATTACTGAATCATTGCTCTCATAAATTTAGATCATAAAATATTTGCCATGGTATTAACTAAACTGCTTAGTTACAAGAAATCCACACGTTGTATATCTACCTCCCAAGTGGTATTTGTCAGAAACAGATTTTGAAAGTGCCTGAACACTGAGTGCAACATTATCCACCTGGCAAATAAAAGAAACTCCCCTGCGGCAGATGATTTGATAGAAGCTGAAAAAGCATTTGACTGAATAGAATGGGACTATTCAGTTCATGCTTAAAACTGGTTTGTGCTCAGTATCTTGGTTACTAATCTGGCTTCTCAGCTGTACTCTCACTTTCGCATCTGCAAAAGGCCCGGTCCTGGCCATCTACAAAATCCCTCAACACGGTTGTCGCTCATCTCTCTTTAGCAGTCTTTCTTCTTCCTGAGTGATCAATATTAGCTGCTACTAAAGAACTGAAAATGTCATTTGGGTGAAGTGGACTCAAGTCACTCCTGTGTACAAGTGATACGCTGCTGTCCTTCAGAAGCAGAGTCTCCAATAGGAATGTAGGGCAATATCTCATACGTCTCCACAATTTTTGAATACAAGGTTATGATCCAGCTTAGAAATTTGGAGAGCACCAAAAATGCAGTTTTCCAAAGCACCCAAGTAACTTAGAGCACAAAGTCACCTTGAAATTCAAGCCACAAGGTGCTTTTGAAAATCTTTCCTGTAATTAAGCAATAACCACTGTCATTATTCTTTCGTCAAAAGTATGTTGTAAATCTGTTCTATGCATATAAAATAATCATAATAAATTAAATTGTTTTAACATCTGCCAAGCAATGACTGTACTGTTCCTAATAAGCAGACTAATGTAATATCTGAAAATAAGATAAAGCAGAAGATGAATTTCTAAAATGTATCTTTCCGCATTTAAGAGGTCTTTACAGCTGTTTTCTGGTAGATATTTGTTTGCTAAGCTGTAAGTTTATGGGAAATATATGTTCCAAAAAGCAAAAAAAATTCAGATATTTTCTTCCTGTAACTGTAGAGAAAAAAACCACAACAAACTCACCACCCAGTTTCATCTGAAGTCCATTGGACTAGTCATGCTTAAAATTAGCTGGAACACTAAGGAAGGCCAGCACTTTAAAGGAGCTCTTTTTAGAGATGCCTCTGAAGCTTCTGAGTAGGACAGCATAGGAAGAAGAAGAGGAACAGGAAAATTTTGCAGAATAGGTCTCAGCATGAACGCAGCATGGTTCTTAAACTATACCAGCTGTTTGCAGGACACACCTGTAGGCCTAAATTTGACTAGATGTATTTTTTAAAGAGCTCAGCTAATAACAGGGGCTGATGGCATCAGAAGGACAAAAGCCAGTTAGAAAGCAAAGCCTTCCTGTTTAAAAATAAATAAATAAACAAAACAAATAAAGAAAAGCTAAACAGGGATACAAAGATTTTCAAAAGGACATGACAAGCAAGTCTTTGTGAAGTATCATTTCCTCTTTAAAAAGGAGGAGAGAAATTTAGGCTGTATTTCAAAGTCCGGGTTTAAATATAGCCCTTATGATGATGCCCATGTATAACCCATGAACCCAGCATAATATTATAAAGAATTAATACCTTTTTTATGGGTGTGTTTATGTTCTCATAAAGTCTGTAGGACTGTTTCAAATTCTGTACAAAAGATCACATTCAACTCAAGTCCTGAGCATCAGTGAAGGTGAATGACTTATGGTTAAGGAAAGATTCTGTAGATTATAGGGAAAGCAGACTTAAAAATGAATGCTTTTCGAGGTTTTGTCCACCTTACCTACCAAAAATGAATTTTTTGTATTAGTTATAAAGCAGATGTTTTTGACACAATCTAATATTACAACTGAATTTCAGAAAGAAAATCACCATACTCAGTTATCCCATTGATTCATGAGTAAATAACTTTTGTTTCCCGATTATGAAAGTTTCTAGAAGTCTTAAAACTTATGTACATGGATACAACTGTGATATCCATCACAGACGCAGAGACCAAGAATTTGTTCTGATTTCCCATTTTCATTTTGAAAACTTTGAAAATTTTCTTTCCATGTTAATTCTTCTAATTGAGTAAACTAATTTCCTTCTAAAATAGCTTTTTAACTTGTGGTATGATTTTTACCATGCCAAATATTCTATATGAAGCATAAATTAAAACTATGTGTTGCAGTTCTACTGATGATGTAACTGTTGCCTGATTTGTTACAATTTCCCTGGAAAATCTTACATTTCTATTCTTGTAGTTCATCACAGTATATGATTCATATGAATTCTGTCTGTAATCTTTTCTAATCTCCATACTAGGCTGTACTAAATTATGTATTTCAGGGTCCTGTGCTTCACAGGCTGTTCTATCCATTTTATTTGACTGTTAGTTGGTTCCATTTACCGCAAATTCCCCTTTCCTGGATTCCCCTCTCCCTTTCCCAGGTCTGCCTCCTCGCCTGTGCAGTTACTAGGGAACAACAACAGCCACAGCCAGTGGTGGACATTTAATGTTTGGCATTGGCTTTCGTACCCTTTACACACTGTCATTTATGATGGGGGAAATTTTAACTTATTTAAGAAGAGTTTTGCCATGAGTTTTGCTTAATTAGCAGAGAACCAAAAGTAAGGAAGAGAAACAATTAAGGAAAGCTGTGGGACTGGCTTCTACTTTTGTCTTTTCCATACTCATTTGTTGCCTGCTACAGGTTTTTTTCTTTTTAAAAAATTATTATATGGTCAACATCAAGAATATTTTCGCATGAAAGATCAGATTTCAATATCAAGTAGTTACAGGAAAATCAGTACTGACTATTAAATACCCAGTTGTACTCAAAAATTTATCTTCATTCATAAATTCTATTTACTCTAGGTTTTCAGTTCTAGTTTTAAAGAGAAGGAAACAGCCCTGCAAATAAAAAACAGGCAGGGAAATACCTACACTACTGTCGGGCTCCTGTGACAGAGTACAAGGGTGGCCAGAGTAAGCTCTNTTGGCTAATTCTGATGAGTCCTTTGGCTATATCCTTGGTAATATTTTCTTGCACTTGTTGTGAGCGTTGTGGGTTTGATCCTATTTTTTTTTCTTTTAGTATCACCATGTTTACAGTACTAGTCCATGGAAAGATTTACAGGCTTATGCCATGGCTGATTCATATTTCTTTCTTTTTGGATGTTGGTTATGATTTATGTGTGTGTAAGCAGTTGGGATGCTTGGGAATTCTTCTGTGCTCCTTGGTTAGATTAAAGCAATTCCCAGTCCTGCTTAGCCTTCCATTAGAGAGCACCTCACATTCACCCAAGGCTTGCAGTTGACTTGGGGAATCTGGGAGACTGCAATATAATTTGTTTGATGAAGCAATGTTATTAAAGGAATGATTCCTGAAATGTAGGAGCTACTTCCCAGGCAGGTGCAGGGGACTGAATGAAGGTGCCAAAGCGTTTTTTTTGTATTGTATTCTGCTTTCCTTTGGCTTAGGAAAAAAAAAGGTATTTATGGCATGGAATTGAGGAAATCCTGAAGCTTGGAAAATAAGATAAAGCAGTGCAGAGACATCTGCTTTTGAAGTACAGGTGACAAAATACTTCTGAGACTTCAAAAGGGATCCAGATTCTGGTATCTTAGAAGCTACCAGTGAAAACTCTTTTCCTTGTTCTCAAAAGATGCAAGAAAGAAGTTGTAACTCAGTGTTACCAAGGTTTTTACAAAACCTTGAAAATTATCTGCGGAGTTTCTATAAACAGCATAATGAGTGAGTCAGAAATCATAGAATAGTTTGGGTTGGGAGGGAGCTTTAAAGGTCACCAAGTGCAAACCCCCTGCCATGAGCAAGGACATCTTCACCCAATCAGGTTGCTCAGGACCCCTTCCAACCTGACCTTGAATGTTTCCGGAGATGGAGCATCCACAGTTTCTCTGGGCAGCCCCCTTAAGTGTCTTACCACCCTCACACTAAAAAATTTCTGCCTAATGTCTAATCTAAACCTGCCCCCTTTCAGCTTGAAACCATTTCCCCCTTGTCCTATCGCTACGGGCCCTTGTAAAAAGCCTGTCCCTATCTTTTTTAAAAGCCCCCTTCAAATACTCAAAGGCCTCAGTGAGGTCTCCCTGGAGCCTTCTCTTC
>VYZQ01059782.1:63324-90896 GCA_013400655.1 Mystacornis crossleyi
GTTTTTACAAAACCTTGAAAATTATCTGCGGAGTTTCTATAAACAGCATAATGAGTGAGTCAGAAATCATAGAATAGTTTGGGTTGGGAGGGAGCTTTAAAGGTCACCAAGTGCAAACCCCCTGCCATGAGCAAGGACATCTTCACCCAATCAGGTTGCTCAGGACCCCTTCCAACCTGACCTTGAATGTTTCCGGAGATGGAGCATCCACAGTTTCTCTGGGCAGCCCCCTTAAGTGTCTTACCACCCTCACACTAAAAAATTTCTGCCTAATGTCTAATCTAAACCTGCCCCCTTTCAGCTTGAAACCATTTCCCCCTTGTCCTATCGCTACGGGCCCTTGTAAAAAGTCTGTCCCTATCTTTTTTAAAAGCCCCCTTCAAATACTCAAAGGCCTCAGTGAGGTCTCCCTGGAGCCTTCTCTTCTCCAGGCTGAACAACAGAATTCTCTCAGCCTGTCTATAGCAGAGGTGCTCCAGCCCTCTGATCATCTTTGTGGCCTCCTCCGGACTCCTTCTATCAGGTCTACATCTTTTCCGTGCTGGGAGCCCCAGTTCTGGCACTGATTGTACTCTATATTAAAGATATCTTTAATTTGTCGCTGCCCTTCAACACGTTTGTTCACTTGCTTTCCAGTTAGTCTTGGGGTTTATAGGTTGATGCTATTGCCTTTATCTCTAATACTACACGAAAATTGTTTTATTACTAATAGGTCAGATTAAGTCTTTCCCATACATGAGGTTCAAATTACAAACACAGGGCATTTCTTGCACCAGTGTTTCCCAGCAGTTTTGAAATACCAGCCAGTCTTTCTGGAAGAGGAAATCAGTCATGCACCTTCATCTAGCACTGTGTTTTAACTTCCCATGTAAGACCTGAACTGTGAACCCCAGCTGCTGACTGAGAACAGGGGTTTGCGCATGTGCAAGACCTCTTTATTTTTCAGTGGCCAAGGAGTATGAACCTTATTTCCAGAAGAAACTAGGGTGTGCACAGACTGCCAAACAAAGTGCCAGATAAACAATTTTGTCTCCAAGTTCTTTTGAGCTCGAGTTTGGTGGATTATCTCTTGAAAGGCATACAGACCTGCAGTAACAAACGGGGATGAAATGAGAACTGTTCGAATTATTCCACAAAAAATGTGTGATCATGGCAACAATAAAAATAACTCATATGTTTACACACTGTTGAAAGAACTTACTGTTTACTCTTCAAAAACATCTTCATTGCCACAGACCATTCCTCCATCCTTGTGACTGAAAGGCACGGTTTTTTGTCTCCTATTTTGCAGCAAGCCAGAAAGCCCTATGATGTCCGAGATGTTATTGAGCAATATTCTCAGGGCCACCTCAACCTGATGGTGCGAATCAAGGAGCTACAGAGGAGGTACGTCAATGAAGCCCAGTATTGGCACCTGTAAACAGCAGCAGAAGGTTGTTTGCAAATTAGGCAGTGATTGGGGCCCATGGATAAAAAACTGACAGGGTTAAAGGTGCCATAGTGGCAGGACTGTGCAAAATTAGGGAATATAAAATGGCATTTGCGTAAAGATTTCTTTTCACACAGAGAGGAAAAGGCAAAAAGCTTAAAAATCTGATGATTGGGACTTATATGTGGTACCTCAGTCCCTGCTAGCTGTGACTATCGACTGCAATCCCTGTATGTTAGGGGCTGTTTTATACCTGGAGAGTGCAGTACTCTCACCTGCTCTGGTGGAATTGCGAGAAAGAGCAAACTTAGAGATGACAGATGCAACAAGAAAGCTGCAGAAGAACAAGGAAAGGGCAAATCAGTGCTGATCATGTGGAAGAGTGATGGGCATGGTAAAACTTCGTAGTGGTTAAGGAAGCTGTAGAGCAATCTAAGTCAAATCCCATTTTGTTACTATATTTTTAATTTCAAGCTACTCTTAGCAAAAAGCAACTGTTTCACTTACAGGACAAACCAGAATTATTTGAACTTCACTTTGCTCGTTTGTGAAGAGACCTCCCCGCTCCAGCTAGAGAGTGAAGATGCTGGTTCAGACTGATAAAACACAAAATTTTTTCTTTTTGGTTTATAGGTTGGACCAGTCCATAGGAAAGCCATCTCTTTTTATCTCCGTTTCAGGTAAGTCAATACAAAGGGTATGCCTAAAATTAATCTGATGAACATATAATTAATGGAAAATACTTGTTAAAGTATTTTTCCTTTCATTGCCAATTTTTTAAACAGTACCAGCTGGTTGTGCTCTGAATATTAAGCATTGGCAATATTATTTAGTCATCAACACTTTTAAATTAGGGTTGTTCTTATTTAGATTCTTAAAGCACCAACTTTCACTGAAGTTTTCAAAATGCTGGCTCTAGTCTTTCTGAGATTCACCATATTTTCAATAAATTGGTGTGGTAAGAGTAGAGCTCCTGTGAAATTGGTAATATTCACATAGATCTTTGATAGCTTTGAAAAAGACTGGTAAAGGAGCACAAAGGACTAAGTTTGTGTGTGACAAGTCTGGCTAATGAAAACTCTGTTTATGTCACTTGAAAATTCATCTTTTTATATAGTTTATATTGGGGGGAAAAAAGATAAAATGTTACCAAATGTGTTATTCAAGTGGGTTGTAGAGTCCTTTGCATAGTGGCAGATTGTTTTTAAGTTACAATTAAAACATTAACTAAATTGGGAACATTTTTGGTCTCCATGGTTAAAGCATAAAACTGAGATTAAAAATACCTTAAACTCAGGGCTATTAAAAGCCCTGGCGTGGGCCAATGCTATAAAAAGAAACAGAAAACTACTTTTAAGGAATGGATCTATCAGCCTGGTAAGGGTGTTCAGTTACACGGTGTTGGTGGGCTAGTTAAACACACCCTGTTGTGGTTTGCTGCTATTTTGTTATACCACCATATATTAATTTGAAAATGTTTCTTGTTCCACAGAGAAAAGCAAAGATAGAGGAAATAACACGATTGGTGCCAGGCTGAACAGAGTGGAGGACAAGGTAAGCCTCAGTTGCACTGGCAGTGAATGAGGACATGGTTTGTGACCGAACAGTGCTTGTTTCATAGGATGTGAAGGAAAATTCAACTTAAAATAGGGTTGAATGCCTGGCTTTTCCAGGTGATGGAGCGTAATTTTTGTCACAGATTGCGTTTTTGGTTCTCATCATTTTAACAGAATAAGAAAAAAAAAACAGAATTTAATTGATTTCAGTCTCTTTTGGGACTCGCTTGGGGTTTTTTTATTTTTAATTGTATATATTACATATGTCTCAGTGCTTTACTTCCTTCCTCCACAATAGATAAAAGGCTCTGTTCCTTTAATACCTCAGTATATTATGGTCCCTAAGATTTGCCTTTGATCCTTGCTCTGTTGTTTACATAAGTCCACCTACAATTCCTTAGAGAGGGAAATAGCAAACCTTGTTCCGTCCTGGTTTTCATTCCTTATGATAAATGGAGTTTCTCCTTCCAAGTGACGTGAGTCCAAAAAAATCAGACTTGTTCTATAATCACAAATTAACAGTTAAGTACTTTGTAACCCTTTATTTCAATGTTGGCTATGCTTGAAAAAATAGATGACAGGTAGAGGTTGTGTCATTGTTAAAAAATACAGATTTGCCTATGCTGGTATTTAGGAAAGGAAGGAAGAGTTAAGAAGAATAGTTTGAATCTTTTACTGATCTCTTAGAGTGATTTGGTGAGGGAGTGAAAGCATTCCTTTACTTTAGGATTATTTCAATCATGTATCTGACCTGTTCATTCGTTATTAAGGATTGAAACTTTTTCCTGAAAAAAAGAACTTTCAGAAAGTTTCTTCCACTACTGGAAAATGTGATAACCTCATGAAGGTTTTGTTCTGAAGGAATATCCAGCAAATACTCTGCAAACTAAAAGAGGTGTGACCACTACATCCCAAGGGATGCAAACTAGCACCCTGATTTGTATTGATTCACTTGTGACATGCCCGGTCCTTACACATTTCTCCTTAAGTACTTTAATAAACTTGAATGATAGTACTCAGGACTGCACTTCAGTCTCCTGGAAATAACGGTGTTTTAAAGAAAACAGGTTTCTTTTGGTATATGGGGGGATGCAGAGGAAGAGTGAAGTAGAAGAGAGGAAGGTAGAGTGCATTCAGCACAAAAAAGAATCACTGTGCGGTGCTCCCTCACATCTGTGGTTAATATGTGTTCTTACACATGGAAGCCCTTTCCAGAAAGTTTGGATTACATTTATTTATTTTCTCTCTATAATGTCAACTAAAAGTGTGGAACACTAGAAAATGTCTCGTGAGTTGTGACAAAGAGCAATGACTTTTCAGTGTGGACAAATAATTCTCAAATGGCAGCTAAAGCAGCTTCTCACTGCTATTTGTAAAATCTCCAGCGAGCCTGGGAAAGCTTTGGTGTTGTACTGGCTCAGAGATAAGCTGTTTGGGGGTTATTAATTACTCTTTTTTACATCCTTACAAATAAGTACACCACGAATTTATAGTGACTGGGTTTTTATGTCTTGTAATGGGACTGTAAAACACTCCCTGTATAATTTTAGTATAGCTGGGTTAAATTTTAGCCTTGTTTTAAGTAACAGACCCTTCTTTCTTTGCAGTTGCATGAGGTCATCTGTGGTTTCAGAGCTGTATGTTATCTGCCCTATACAGCTAGTCCTATCTGCAGGAATTTTATCTGAAAGTAGCTGAAAGGCTAAAAATAGAGGATTTCAGTTGGACTCAGCAAACAGTGGTTAACATAAAAACACACTGGCAATGCTAGAATCACATTTTTGTTGCAACTGTAGATGGTGGCCAAAGCTAATTTTTTGGTATTTTTGCTCTCAGAGATTGGCCCTCTCTTTCCCATAAAGTACATGGTGCTTGGTATGCTTTCAACATACAGTTAAATCCTTCCTGAGCTGAGTACTATATTTAGGATATCAGGTGGTTTTTTAAGGTGACAAAATATTTTAAACAGTTTCATCCCTTTTGGTTTGTGAATTACTTTTCAGTCTTGGACTTCAGGAGCAGAGATTTTCAGTGCTGCAGGCTAGTGTCAGCATCTAAACACCTCTTGTGCATTTGAAAAATCTGTAAATCAGAGGAAGGATATGTAGACCCAGTAGTACAGAGGGGATGGCACCTAAAAGAGACATTTTAAAATAAAATGCTTGAACAGCAGTGTATTGACAGGAATTATCATCCTTTATGGCAAAAACCTGGATTTTCAAGTATTGACATCAGCAAAATATTGTGTTGTCTTCTGTAAATTTAGGAATATGCTCACTTAAGGGAGAGAGAGTCCTGTAGTCTGTTCATCTTGTGCACTGAGAGAAACTTTGACCTTGTGATATACACAGTTTGTGATCCCGAACCTAAAGATTGTTTCCTAACATACAAAAGCCAAAGGGATGAATCACACTTGCAAGAACCTTCCTGCAGTTTCCTTCCTGTGGAATGTTGTAATTTTGGCAAGACACTGAAAAGGTGATTTTGTGAATGTAACTAGGAACTGCACAGACCTTCGTGAAGAGGAATCACGATCCAACGTGTAATCACAGCATATTTAGCCTTTGCCATTGTTCTCTGTTGCTTACAAAGCTGAGGGTGGCAAATGCTGTGCTCTCCTAAAGGTGTCTTGCCATGGGTTGGTGCAGGGGGCTGCCCACAGCCCGGTCTCTCGGGCCAGCAGCCGGCTGTGGTCCAGAGGGAATGTGACAGCAGGAGTGCAGTGCCCAGGCGGGGCTCGCACATCCTGCCGAGTGACAGTGGTGCAAGATGTGCGTGTAGATGCCTCAGGGAATGTTGTTGAGCAGGATTACAGCAGCGAATCAATTTATTTGCGGTGACCAGCCTTCTCTTTTCATCCTTGAAACATCTGTGAGTGACTATTCAGCCTACCCTCAAGGAACCTGGCCACAGCTGGCTTGCTACCAAGCTCAAAATCAAAAACAGTTTTTCCAGATGGGCCCAGCTGTGTGTGCACAGTGCCCTTCCTCCTCACACAGCACTCCTCATCCTCATGCCACAAGTGCTGCCTGCCAGGGGCTTAATGCTGGGTGTGCCCAGCAGCTCCAGCCAGGAGCAAGCCCACAGTGCACTTGGGAAATTCTGTGTCCTGCAGCTCCTATTTTCTTTGCGCTGCACTAATTTTAGCTTGGCTACAAATGACTGCAATGCTAGCTTTTTAATTTTCACATTAATCTGTTCTTTTTCAGGCGTTTGCCAGCCATTAATTTAGCTATAACAGGCATAGTTTGCACTTCTCAGGTAATCAGCCAGGCTTGCTGCTTGGCTGCCCTAAGGAAATTCAGTCTTAAATATGGGCACTGCACAAAATCATCTAGAATATGCAGTGAAGGCTAAAAGTGGCCAGTCCCTGGACTCTCCCTGTTGTCCCTACAAACCAGACTGCCCCAGATGTCTGTAGATCCTGCCTCTGGACCTCCCAGAGTAGAATAACACAACCCAGATTTACAAAAAAATGTTAAAACCCATCCTGAGTAGTAGACATTATTCTCTTTTTCTGTTAAGTTGTTTTAAGAATAGAACTTAACCTTCTGCAATGATTAGAACACTTTAAAGTTTGCCTTTTAAGAATGTTTATAGCAATCCAAAGCAATTTTCTGGGCATCCCTTCTTACATACTCAGAATTGTTTCTCCTGTCTGACAGTAAGCACAGTAGTAATATCAGGATTGCCAAGGTCATAACTAAAATCTTATAATAGTGTTTTTCTGTTATGTGAAGCATTAGGAGTTACCTTATCTGTTGCAAAATTTTGAATTGTAGAGATTTAAATGGAGATGTCTATTTGTACAGAAGATATGTGGTAGTGAGACATGTGACACCTTTTAATGTGAATCAAAGAGTTCTGCAAGACAACATTAATTCCAAGCTTATGCGCATGTTGCCTGCTTACAGCTGAGAAGCTGAACTCTTATATTCTAAGCAATACTGACCTAAAGAGCAACATAGAGACCGTAGCATCATTTTAGATTTACTTGGACAGCAGATAGCACCACTTAAAATCAATTAAAAACAGATCTTTTACATGAAAACATCTCCCCTAAAATAGGTGCTGCTGTGCTTGTTGAGTTGACTAGTGGAAATCTGAACTGATCTTGAAAACCAAAGCTGGAAGGCAGTGTACTTCTCACAGGCCTTTTGAGTTCTGGTTATGCTGATTTGGTTTTCAGTCTTCCATCTACCGTGTCTGTGATTGCTAAATGTATAGAGGTCAGTTAAATTGTACGGATATGATAAATATTGGATGCATTTTTTGCGGTGAGTGCTGACTATGTAACTTTTAAAGAGAAATAAGTGCAAAGGGTTGTTTGAGGAGGCTTTCAAAAAGTGATGAGGACTGTATCTTTGAACATTTCTATATATGGTATGACATTTTCTTCTAGCTAAATAATTTTCTGTAATTGTTTCACCAGAACATTTATTTTATCCGTACATGTTTTAGAAAGCAGTTTGACTGGAACCATGTTGAACACAGTTCCAATGAACAGAATGAGCATTCAAGGCCCAGTTTCTGACTTGATTCTTGCTCTTTTCCACTCTTACTTTCAAATCAACTCACAGTTCCTTATTGCAAAACGTTTCATTTCTGATTTATCTTGTTGATTTCCTTAAAAATATGTGAACTTCAGTTATACATTGCAGAGCAATCTCACTCTGATGTGAATAAATCTGCTATTTTATTGTATCATCAGGCAAATTGTAATCATGCCATTCCTAATAATGAACCCCCAGCCCATCCCATGCAGAAAAGTTCAGCATTGCTGTCATAAATGAAAATACGGATCTGTACCTATTTATGTCTCGTTATTTGATGCTCCATATTTACAGTCCTATGAGCACACATTAGATAGTTCAACCTTTTACTGAGAAAAGTGTTATCTCATCTACATCTTCCTGAGTTCAAAAATACCAATTTTCATGTTGACAGATTTCTTTTCACCTAAAAGAATTCTTCGTGTGTGGCCAGTTTTTCAATTTCATGTGAAACAACTGCATTATCTAACATGGGATCAAACCTTGGTGGGTTTTTCCCTATAACTTTTAATGTCATTCTGTAGCCTGGGAACAGTTACCATGCTTCCTGGGTAGCAGAGCAATCAGTGCAAACTTCAAAAAAGTCCTTGATTGATGATGCCCTTGTTGCACATTTTTGCTTTATTTTTAATTGGATGGAAATGGATTAATCGAATTTAATTTAATAGATATTGATGGCAATACACTGACAAACAACCCAACTTTCTGACCAGAGCTGGAAAGCGATGTTAGAACCATCACTTGGAGAGGTGGCTTCAGAAAGTGTCTGGCATGGAAATATTCAGCACTTTGCAGGCTGAACATGCACTAGGCATTTCAGGTGTTGAATATTGGCAGCTTCTGCAGTAGGTGTGTGAGGATTTGCCTTCCCAGTACTGAGAAACTGAGTACTAAAAGCTGTGGGTTTGGCTGGAAATTTTAAAAGATATGTGAAATCAATAAAAATCAAAACAAACACCACCAAGCAGTTACTCATCTTGTATGCATTTCTTGCAGTAATGCAGAAGTAATAACCTGGGGGATGTGGAGGAATATTGAGGCATATGGAAGATTAAGTATCCCTATTAATTTAATCCTTAGTCTTTTTCCAGATGCTGAAGTACAAGCATACGGAAGCAATTTCCGTGCTGAACTTCATGATGGAGGATGCCCATTTTCTATAAATTGGACTACAACTAAGCACATCCTTCAACAATCTGGGTCATTAAGCAGCCTCACAGTTTTAGTAGCTTTTCTCTCACCAATCCGATAATATTTCAGTAGATAAACAACAAAAAACTACAGATTTCTGTGTCCAGTGTCCTATACTTCCAGTCTTGTCAGCTACAGTAAAATAAAATTATCAGGCATACACAGTAAAAAATGAAAACAAAAAATAATTGCTTGTTGGACGCACTGCTGCCAGAAGCTTCAGGAGCTAGACTAGAAACAAACTGAGAGAGAGATTAGGCGAAGCCATGGAGAAAAGCTCACTTGAGGATTATTAAACAGGATGTCTGTATGTAAACTCCAGTTTAGCAAGTACTTTAAACAGTAGTCAGCGATGAGTTGGTAAAAAAAGAAAACCATGATTTTATGCATATGTACTTTCTTACACAGTTTTTTTTTAAGACTGCTACAAACCGTGCGCTAGAAACAAGGTAACTGGGGCAGAGAAGCTTATGTCTTGTTCAAAGTATCCTTTTTGTGCTAGGCTTGACCCAGCTGCTTGCTGCTGGATTTGGTCACCTTCGTGGACCATTGCTGTGCCGTGCCTTGGACCTGATTTGCTTACAAAGGCCGTGTAAGCAGCCCCCTTTGCCTGTCTAGAGAACATCCATGGGAGTGTTGGCAGAGCCATACCTTGAGGACTGCAAATCTTTGGAGGGTCCTTCACCTGCATCCATTTGTCAGCACTAATTTTATCTGTTTGAAGATCATTAGATCCTATTGCTGCACAAGTGAGAGCCAATCAATTTTTGCATAAATTTTGAAATGGTTTAACATAAACTATGTTAAGTGCTAGCTATAACCTGTAGGATAGCTTCTAGGTGCAGTATCTTCAGTATAGTTACCTGGCCTACCAAGCAGTGTTACAAGCTGTTGTGGTGTTTTGTGGTCTGTTTCTGCAGTGTCAGCCCTTGCATCACACTAAATGGGGTTATCTAAAAAGAAAAATCTAGTATTGAACATAAATCCACAGATAATGAGAATACTGCAACTCATTGGATTATTTGCAGGAAATGAGAGTGTACACTTCCTCAGCACTGAAATATGAAGGGATACAAAATATGATCTTTGTTCTCAAGAAGACTGGCTGAAGGTAGTTCAAGCTAGCACACGGTGGCTATGGTAGTACTCAAAAGCAATGACTAATTAAGCTCTGGTGACTCATTTGCATGAGTCATCTGTGATACTCCCCTACAGATTTTATGAAGAGCAAAAAGGCAAAAAAAATACTCCTAAAGAGAAGAATTCCTGTTTAAGTGATCTGTGGTAGGTTTTACCTCAAATTTCTGGTGCTTGTGGATGCAAACAGGAGTTGGAAAGCATAATGCTGAGGACAGAGTGTAGACCTTTACAACTTCGAAGTGTTACATATATATCCACATACATAGATATGTAATTCTTAATGCTGGCAGTGGATGTGTGCTTATGATCCACACAGATGTCTGCTTGCTTATTAAGAGCAGAAATTCCAGAGGAATTTTCGCTAACATGCAGTATATCCTATAAAATCTAGGAATTTGGGGGAGGGGGGGAAATTGGAGGAATTAAATAATGCCTTACCAGTTAACAATCTTTTAAACAATCTTCAGATTAGTTGCTAGTTTGGGAATCTGCTGGCAGTGTTTATATTTGAGTAGGTATGCAAGTGGATGTAACGTCTGCAAATGGGGATGACTCGATCTTTTATCAAACCACATAAAGCCTGTTTTGTCTGGCATTCAAAGATAAACCCAAGCAAGATTTGAAATGTAGCCTCCATCATTCTTGTGCAGAGACATTTGATGTGGAGTGGAAATGCATGGTGCATATGCCGAGGGAGAATGCGGAACAGTTGTATGGACTAAATACCCTGTAGAGCTGATCAGAGAAAAGGGATTTAAGTGAACAGCACGTGTGCACAGCATGCTACACAGACAACTTTTATTTGTCTTTCTTATAGGTTAAAGAAAAAGAAATGACCATAAGATCATCTCTGCTTCTCTTTTTTTTTTTTTTGGGGGGGGTGTGGGGAAGTGAGGGGGATGTTGCAGATGAGCGACCAAAAAACAACATAAATGGCAAGTTTTGGGTTTGATACACCTTTATTGAAATTAGATGCATCAAAGTTGAAATCGTTCCTTGTCAAAGATCTGTTTTTAGAGTGATCTCGCTGGAATTAAAATACTTTATTTTCATTTGCAGTTGAGTATAAGGGAGGAGAAGTGGATGGAGCTGAAAGGACTCTATTCAGGCTGCAGTCTTTTCAGAGTTGGAATCTATTCAGCTCTTGGAAAAGATTCAGAGTAAAGGGAGGTATACTCCCTTTCTTACATGATGTCCATACCTTCTGACACCTTATCTGCTCCTCCTGTTCCCCCCACCCCTCCCCACCCTCAGCTAAAAATTGCAAACCAAAACTGGTCCAGGAAGAGAAATCCGAGAAGAAGTCTTTGCTCTCTGACTCCTACTTAGAGCTCAGGGAGTCAGAGGGAAGATCAGAAGAAAAATAAGCAGTCATTGAAAGTAGAATATGATTCAAAATATACCTACCACTTCTAGAGCTCAGGAAACCAAGAGGGCAAATACAGTTTCCTCAAATCCATCTCTGTTCTAATGTCCTACCTACTGGGGTTGTCACGAAATTACAATTCACTTTTCAACAAGGAAATTAAGATTTGCATGATTAAAAAATCTGTAAAAATCTAGAAAAAATATGATTACAGCATTTTACAGGTTTTTAAAGTATCCCACTGTTTCAGCAGTTAGCACAGGCTGTGAACCCATGTCACAGGCTCTTTCTGTCCCAAACTCAGTGATGCTCTGCTTGGTGGCTCCATCCAGCAGCCCCACCTGGCACAGTGCGATTGACCTTGTATGCCATGGGTGTAACAGCCTGATCGGCTGCCTCCCTTTGGATGCACCTCTGTGGCAGCTTTCTTATTTCTATCATGGCATGAAAGCTCTTGCTCTGACAGGTTAAGCACACAAAATAGGGAAGGGAAGGGAGAAAGAAAAATATTGTTTCCCTCTTTTACAGCTAAGGTGCAGGAAGTGACTTGCCTGAGGTATCACAGTGGCATCTGTGGCACAGCCAGGAATTCAGCTTAAGCCATGTCTGGGACTTAACCACAAATCAGCATTCCTGTTTGTTGCTGTGTTTAAACGCCTCTCTACTTTTGAGTAGTTACATTGGCCAGTGCAGGGTTCAACATAATTGTAGCCCATTAATACTAAAACCATCCAGTACTTGAGAACAGCATATATAAACACATAAACCACACCAACCCAGCCAATATAAATGTCCTGGGACTATTTTAGACAGTGCATTTTAAATCATCTAGAAATTAATCTACTAACATCATTTTGTAGCCCGGGAACCTAGGGGTGGAGAGGACTAAACATGCTTACATGACACAGAAACTGTCATACATATAGATAATTATGCATGCAGTTTTGAAAGCTAAACAAATTATATTAAATGCTGTATTTTCACAGTCAAGCAGAGAAAAATACTCAAGTGAGTTCAAATCTTCATGTAAGTTTCTATTTTAAAAGTGTTGGATCCAACATTGCTCGCCATTGACCCTTCTGTGACATCTGTTAATCTTGGGTTTATTTCAATTTCTTTCTTTCTCTTTTTTAAACAGATGATTCCACTTAAATCAACACTTGGTTTCCATTAGACAGATAGAAGGTGATTCACTTAGTAACATGTGCATCTTTATCTAGTTAAGTCCTAATAGCCTTAATATATCAAGGAAGCTGGTGTGATTAACAGCACTAAAGGCTTTGTCAGACACTTCACCTAATAAATACAGCCCTTTGTCCAGCCGTAGAAAAATAGTGAACAAATAGATTGTGTTTCCAAACTGAAAATGTGTACAGCCTTGTTAAGTATTCTAAAATTATCCCTATAAAAATATATGTTGACAATAGGAGTTACATCTACATCTCTGTCTGTGTTTGTACATGTCTGCCAATCCCAGTGTGCTTTGGCTCTTTGCCTTGCCTGGGCCGTCCTTTTCCTGCTTTATCATTTCATGGTGCAGCCACCGCTCCTGAATGATTTTCCTCCTGTTCACTTGCACTTTGGGCAGATTCTTTAGACAGTTCTTTGTCTCTGGTTGTCATAGCTTATCTGTCCCAGGGTAGAGGGATGTGTGAGCATCAGTTGTGCCACTCCAGTTAATGCTGGCAACAAAGACATCTGACTTGGCTTGACTATCACGTAGGATAATCCTGCCAAATGAGGCAGTCAAAACAAAAACCCCAAGAGTAAACTATATTCAAAATGTCAACTTGAATGGAGATGGGGTCCTTGCTTCATCATAGCTGAAGTTGTCTGGAAACGTTCCAGTTGTGCCAGCAGTGTCAGTGATTGCATTCTGGGGTTGTCAGGGTCCTAAAGGAAGCCTTTATTTTGCTTCTATCCCAAGTTTCTAGAGAGCTTCAACGAGAGGAGTTTTACAGCAGAACACCTTAGAAATAAAATGGGCAAAGGGAAGTTTTGCTTCTTCTCAGAAAGAGACTGGCTGAGCCATAATCACAGATCCTCTGCCTCTGTGTTTGCTCCACATTACAGAAGGGAATTTTGGCCAAGCTTTGAGGTCAACCACCCAGTCCCACAGAGGTTTCGCCGTAATCTCTCAGAAGAATTTTGGTATCAGAAGTGAGTGGGGAGGAACACAGTGCCTTTTCACTGATGCAAAAGTGCTGTGGTTTTCGCTAGAGCCCAGAGTCCATTCTCTTCTGTACAACACAACACCCTGCAGGCACGTTGGCTTGCGGCCCAGGGATCCATCTAGCAGCATTTGGGTGGCACTGCATCCACGCAAGGCTTATTGGTGTGGGCAGGATGCTCTGCAAACATCCAGCTGTTTCTGGATTTAGCATGGGCAGCACTGGCCCAGCTGTCTTTGCAGCACACTTTTGACTGTAGCTGACTGGACACAATGCTCACAATAATTGGGTTATTCGAAAGCTGCTCCAAGATGGCAGTTGACAAAGCTGGTTTTGAATCTGAGCCTTCTGAATCTCTGTACAGAGGAATTTATGAATCTCATGGCAGCTAGGAAAGAATTCAGTGGAAAGTAACTTCCTTCGCATAGAGAAAGGGGAGGAGGAGGAGGATTATCAGTTAGTGGTGCTACACTTGAGAATGAAAAGGCCAGTGATTCCTAAAAACAAAATCATCTTCATTTTGTTTTCTGTGCACTGGCTGTACAATTGCAGTGAAAAATCAGTTAAAGAACATCACATGAGACCTGAAACAAAATGAGAACTGATTTTGTTGGTGGCTTGGAGTGGGTTTTTTGGTCGTGATTAGTTGTGGTAAATGAAGAGAGCCCAGACTGATGCATATTCTTTTGTCCAAGTCCAAAAAAGAAATTTTCTTTTTTCTCCAGTTTTTGTCCCTATTCAATCTTGAGATGGCTGCTGTAATAAGAACTGACCAAGTGCAGTGCTGCAGAGATTTTGATGGCTACAGGATTGGCATCCTTTCTTTCCACTGCCACTGGAAGGGCTGTGAGATGAGAGTAGGAAAGCCACAGTAGAAGATCAGTATTTCTGTATGGTATATCTGAAGGTACAATTAAACTAGGACACAAGCAAATTCATTAGATACATCAGTGACTTCTACATTTATATTATTCAAAGATCTCCATGTTAGAGGAGTGTAAGTTATACTGTGAAACAAAGCCCTAAAAACAACTGACCTAAATTTTGATGCAGTGAAGTTTCCCATCTGTACCCTCCACACACCCTTCCTGAGAGAGGCTTGTGCTGATTAATAACTGAAGAAATGAGGGTTAGCCTCATAAGTTCAGCAGAAAAATTTAAGAAAAAATGAATTTTTCTGTCTTCAGAGACACAGAGATGCACTCAGGGAGTTGAAGTCTCTGGGATCTATGGCCTCTTTGCAGTGCAGAAGCACCATAATATAGTGGAGTTAATCCAGCTCTCACTTGATAATAATTCAAGTTAATTTTTCTCTCCAGCTGCCCTGTGTTTCCCCTCAAGCTTTGACCTGTATTGTAACCTTAAAAAGGCATCCTCAAACATCTCAGCTCCACCTCCTGAGTAAAGCCTGGGATGCTCATCTAGGCTGAAAGGTCTCAGAGCTCCAGCCTTTTCATGCATGTAGATAGGACTTTTCTGATTTTCACTGGTGTTGGGATTGTGGATATTATCAATGCCAAACAATAAAACAGTATTCTAGAGCAGAAGATTTTTGTGTTATAGATGCATAGGCTTTTAAACATAAAATAAAACCGATGTAAATACAGCAGTAATGAAACAGGTATTTTCTATGCTAGATAAAATACTAGTAGATAGCTATGAGAACTCTAGAAAACAGTAAAGAACTTCAGAAACCATTGGAGAAAAGTGTGGATTCATTCATTTTTGTAGTATGATTGCAGTGAGGGGGAGGAAAAAAAGGAAACCAGTTATCAAAATGAGTTATTAGAGGTAAATTGTGTTAAATGTAAGTCCAGAAGAATATAATCTCTACATATATAATACTATTTCAAAAATGTTGTGTGATGTTTTGATCACTGTTTCTTCTGGAGGAAGTTATTGCTAACCTTGGAAAAGGAAGGCAGGTTAATTTAAAACTAAAAAACTCTTAGAAGTCTATTATTCATTCACAATAAAAGTGAGTGTTTTGAGTAACTTGAGGGGTGCCTGCAGAGTAGGTACATACTGGTCACACTGAGAAATGCTTTCATTTTAGGACATGAGTGGAAAAGTGTAGGAAGAGTACCGATAGTTTACTTAGCAAAGCATCAAGGAAGCTCCTGGAAGAATTTGGTACACATTAGTTTAAGGGATGGCTAGATATCTCTTTGAAATTATCTAAGAAAGTTAACACAAATTGAAGGTGGTGTGAAGGTAAGGGCAGATACTGGTTTAATTAGAGATTTAATGAAGGATGAAATTGTGTTAGCTGAGCTCAGCTGGCACTTACGAGGTGATAACTTAGGGAATGGGGATCTTCCCTCCTTCAGCCTCACATGAGGCTGAGGGAGCTGGGGCCAGAGTGTGTCTCCCTGCTGTGCTGGTGAACACGTGTATTGGCCCCTGTGACATCTCTGAACTTGCACCAGCTTGAACCTTGATTCTAACCTGGATCCCGGAGCAGCTGGAGGGCATTGTGAAAAAACCCAGCAACTGATGCCAACAAATTAAAAAATCCTTTCCAGCTTCAAAAAAATTTTGTCTGGGGAAGTGTCAGAGCACATCCAAAATCTCCCTGGGCGTTGTCCCAATTCTAAGTGATGCAGAAGGGAGAAGGTAACATGGAAAGCATTTGAGAGGATTCTCTCTGGCAGGGTGATACATGTGCGTGTACATACAGACTCTCGCTTGCCTCTAGCAAACCTCGAGCTCAGGGAATTGCAAGCTTCTGTGACCCATTTTATACCCAAAAGAAGCAGAAGTCCTTTTACAGTGAGAAACGCCATTTTCTTCTCCTTTGCTGTAGAAAATCCCCCTCTCCATTGAACCCAGGAAATTTGCACTCGGTAGTATATAATAATGAGGTTTAGTGTAAAAGACTCGGTTTATTTCCTCCCCCCTCCCAAGCTTTCTTTCATTTCGTCGGAGGTTTGTTTTGTACTCAAATGAAGCTGCGAGATACACATTGAACAGGAATCAAAGTGGTGCTTTCATGGCAGTGCTGAAGCTAATCACTTGGCTTGCTGCTACAGGCATCTGCAGGCACCTTGAGCTGTGCTACAGTAGTGTGCTGGCTCTGGGGGCCCAGCTATTTTAAATCATAATGGTGACACAGTGTGCATGCCTTCTTTCAAAGAGCCTGGGCAAGCCGCGCTGAGTTGATTTTCTTGGCACGCTGTGTACCTATAATTCTGTCTTATGTTTTGTAATGTCGGTATCTGGGCACAGAATCAAAAAGCTCCACTGAATATATAAGAATTTTTTTTTTTCCAAAAGAAAAACACAACAACAAACACATTCTTTGTTTTTAGATTGATAATATTCCTTCCAACAGCTATAGATGTTTAAGAACAAAGAAAGTTACTGGGGAAAGAAAAAAAAGGAAAAAGAAATGTCGTGACTGTGGGAAGTGTTTTGAAGCTTTTTGGCAAGACTGTCCAGGTGTTTTGTTAGTGAACTTTTTCTACCATGATTTTGGTTCTCTGATAATATGCTTAAGTGACAGGGTTACTCAGGACAGTGAGAAATAAATGATAACTTTCCATGAAACACCTGAAAAGCCATGCATGTGCTGTGATGAGCTGACTTAGCGTGAGAGAATTATCTAATGGTCTCAGCTTATTCTGTGTTGCTTTCCATTTTTTGTGCTGCTCAAGGAAGTAAAAGTAAGATAGGAGGACCTGGTTCTGTTACTCTCCACTTCACATCCCAATAGCCGGGTTTTCAGAGGTGGTGGCAGACACTGTGGGAGCTCAGCATCACTGAGAAGTCAGCCTGCACCTCTGCTCTGAAAAGGAATGTGATGTCGAATTGCATGTACGGGGCTGGAGAGGCAGCTGCTTTTCACGGTGAGGACGTTGAGCACCTGAAAATCTATGACTACCTAATCTCTATGAAAACAGGAAGAGTAGAGTTCAACAGGGTTCTCAAACAATCTGTAATTTAGGATAATGGTGTAATTAACCTCATGATAATAGCATGAAATGGATAAGCATGGATGGGGCTCCATTCAAGTACAAACAGAAGACCCAACTTCAACTGCAAAGTAACTAAGAGGGGCCTTTCTGTTCCTGTTTCCTATTCATTGTATGAAATTGGTAAATGCTACCTACCTATGCTATTAGGGATGAGGCTGAGGAAGAATGCCTTCTGAATACAAAGTGAAAAAGAGAATGAGTGAGCTGTTATTGGCAATTTTTTGCTCAAGATCCATTACAAATGAGAACTTTTTGTGCACAGATTTTTTTTGCTATCTCTAACTATTTCCTTTGTATCAATAACCAACTGCTCTTAAACACAATACTGAAAAATGGCTGTGATCCAAAGTTTCCCTGTTTGCTCAGTGATTTTTTTATTTCTCAACTCTGAGGGAAGGGCTTTTCCCTACCATAGGAATGTTACCATGGTATGCTGCACTCATTTTTTCTCTTCTTCCTTTTTACCTTAGATTTATCTATTTCCTGTGACTGCTGGTACTGATGCTTTCCCTAAGAATTCAGGTTTGACTGCTTCTATCAAAGACTTTCTGAAGTTATCCCTGGTTACCAGAGGCAAGAAGAGGAGGATAGCTTGGTTTTGGTTCATGGTAGTCAGTAGACCTAAAGCTGTTCCAAAAGTGTGTTTTGTTTCCAGAGAAGAGGATTTGATTTCAGAAAATTAGTCTCTGTAGCTAGTTGTAGGGAGGCAGATTGGTTAGAGTTTACAACCTCTTTTTGTTTAGCCCCTGGAACAGGGCCATGGAGTCTCAAATTTCCTGTATAAAGAGAGATCTGTACTCGGTCAGAAGGTAACCAGCCAAGGTACAAGAAGGCTGCAGGGTGAATGGCTCTTTCAACAATGAAATCAGTTTGGGGTCTTTAAGATCCCAGCAGTGACTTGTCTCAAGATAGTGTTGAGCAGGCAAAATTCATAAAACCCTCAGAGGGCCAAAATAACCACCCTTGAGAAAACAAAACTTCAGAAAATACTAAACAGCAAAAAAATTCCCACAAATCTGATAATCCTTATGAAGTTCTCTGGCTCTTGGGAATTCAGAGGAGGTGAGAGCTACTCATGTCTTCATTTCCTTCCCTGTGAGTCCTGTGTGCTTTGGCTGTTCACATGCATACCCATGGAGAATGGTATCTCATGCAAAATATCTTGGTGCACTGTTGCTCTGGGAGCAAATGCATGATGCACCTGGAGTTTGAGGATTAAGGATCTTAAATAGTCAATCCTGCAAAGGGAGGATTCACCTTGCTCCCTTCTTCCTGACGCTGGAGGTGTAACTATACAATTAGTAAATCATATTCATACATTACTCCAGAGTTCTCAGGCAGAAAACAAAGGAAGAAAAGAAACAGGCTCTTTGAAATATTGGGTTCAAGTAACAACAGACTTGGCAGCATTATGAGAGCTGCAGTAGTGAAGCTTTGTGTTTTTATAGTCTTGTTTTCCTGATTTCATCAAATTAGTCAGGAAATGCATCTCTTGTTTGGTTTGCTCATTTATCTGCTGGTGCACTGTGGCCTCTCTAGTAGCATGCTATTTGATTCTTTTCTCTTGCAGTAATCTACAGAATAAATTCCATCACAAAGAAAAGAAAATATTAGGAATCTGATTCTGACCGTCTTTCCACATGGTTTAGGGAAGTTTGCAAATTGTCTCGATGTGTGTAAGTCCATCCTTGAATATCAGCAAGTTAACTCCACTAGCACAGTAGTCTAAACTTTTCCACTTACAATATGTGGCTTTAAAACATTAGAAAACTTCATGTTTAGAAACATTAGAAAAAAAATTAGAAAACTCTGCCTGAGCATCATACTTCTCAGAAAATGTCACCAAAGCAATGATGGTTTCTTTAGAAAACTTGTGAAAGCCCCGGTAATTTTGGAGTGTTTGTGGGACCTTGGTTTTGGTGAAACCATGAGGCTGAGGCCTGAATTAATTTCATGTAATCTTAGGCACGCTGAACCATAGCACTAACATCCCTTTCCAGGCAGCTGAGAAAGTCTTTAACCTCAAGGCAGCTTCTGCAGAGAGGGTGGGGCGAACCCCAGCCTGCTGCACTGTGCAGGGGGGAGCAGCAGTTGCCGGGTGTCTCTGTGAGGTCCTGGCAATTTTCTGCTTTTGCTCATATTACAGGTGGGTCCGTTGTGAGCTGCGTTTTTGCAGGGAGCTCCATAGATGGTAGTTCTTGCAGTGAAACTTTGCCAAAAGTAAGCATTTCTCCTGCTCTTTTCCCTCTCACTTTCTGGTTTTCTAAAGGTACATCTGATACAAAGCTGTTCAAATATTTGTCTTTAAACAAATGGGCTGGAGGAGTGCTCAGCATCAGGGAGAGAGCGCTGGGTTTTCCTGATATTGACTGGTGCCTGTTTTGTTGTGATTTTTATGGAATACTAATTACTTCTTTTTGTTCTCTGCTTAAGCTATGCAAGAAATAGGTATAAAGTCTGGTTCACTAAGTGTGTGAGGTGATGCCAAGCAGTGTCAAATAGTCCTTTTCTGGCAACAATGGGCTGTTGTTCAGTATCCTCACGCAGGTTAACCACAGAGCTGCTCCTGAGAATCCTTCTGATTTATGATGACATTGTTGGCAGCAGCAGAAAGCCCTCTAGCAGTGCTTTCCACAGTGCTGTGTCAGCACTTTCTTAGATATACACACACTTAATATACATATTTATAGCAGGGAATTCTGGCCCAGTTCTAGAATTCATCCTGTTTTTCTTTGCACTTGAGTGATGTTTATTCAGCAGTAATGTATCTACCTACATCTCTGGTTGCAAATTTAGTGTCTACACAAATATCAAAACTGTTCTTGTCAGAACAGCCCTGGGAAATGAATGAAATTAATTATATTGATCCTGTTTTGCAAATGCCTTGCTAGGAGGAGTTCCCTGGGAGGGAAAGAGGCAAGGGAATTCTGGTTCTGCAATGATACACCTTGTCTTAATAAAGCACATATAATGGCATTAGAGAAGCAGCTCTAAATTCACATATGCAGTAACTATAATAAAATTATTTGTCATCAGAACAGAGCTTCTGCTATGTTTGAAAGACACGGGTTTTCCAAATTGAAGGAAAAAAAGGCTTTTCATCTGCATATACCAGAATTTGCGTTAAAATGTTGGTTTCCTGTAGTATCATTCATGATACCCTCATTCTACGTTTACCTCTGTCCCCCAGGAATTAAAGAAGCTCTGCCCTGCCTTGACTTTTATAAAGTTTGTCCTTCATCTGTTTCTTATTGCTGTTCTCTTCTTGGGCAAAAATCCTCAAAAAAACAAATGTGGAACTCAGGAGATTTGTATCTTCAACCTTTATCTGAATGTTTTTGAGGTTGGGTTTTTTTTGATTTTTTGGGGTTTTTTTTGGTTTGGTTTGGGTTTTTTTTAGTTTTGATAGGCCCCCACAGTCTCTGATTTATCTAGAACAAGCTACAGTTTTTTTCTGTTCTGAGACAGTAACATAATGAAATATTTTGCCACTATTGAGCTGCACACAGTATAACACCAATTTCTAGAAGGCAGCCTGTGGACTGTGCTCAGGTCCAGTCAAGATCAGGAACAGTCACACAATTCAGGCTCTTAATCTTTTCTTCTAGTTTGTGAATGCATAAATAAAAAGAAGTCAAAGCACATAAGCAGGTTCTTTATTTTTATATTGGTATTTTATTGCATCTTATAGGCAGTCGGTGCTGAGTAACTGGGTTAATGATAAATGATGACCAACAGGAGGGATAAATGCACATGACCACAAGTGGGATGGAAAGTACTGGTGAGGCATTCCTGCTATTGACAGAGATGTGTGGGAATAGCCAGGCTATATCCAGACTATACCACGCTTAGCTCCAAGTTCTTCCTCGGGGGACAAGTCCCACAGCATATCACATGCAGGCACCACAGGCCTGACCTTTTCTTCCATTTTGTCACTTCCTACTATAATGTTGTCCAGGATCTTAATAGATTTTCCGAAGAAATAATTTAATACCACCCACTGAAGAAGCATTTCCTTCTTAATTTTGCAAAGAGTTTTGCAGTTAATATCTAGACATGCCTAGATTTGGGATTCTCTCTTTTTCCTAAAGAAATTCTTATAGGATATGAGTGACTAATAAAATTCTTTGGTTGGATAAGGAAAGTCTTTGATTGATTACCATGACTGATTATAATTCTGCCTTTCTGTTTGGGTAAGGGTTTATTTTGAATAACTTGCTTGACACAGTAGGATTTGGAAAAACGCTGAGTTCTTTCATGCTGTGGAATTATTCCTGATCACAAAGTGCATTAAATGCAACTTAAAGGCTTCAGCAAGGAGAATACAATAACATTCTTACATAGATCTGCGACACATTTCTCAAGCTCACCTCAGCCATAACTTTTTTCCAGGTGCTTCCCACTCCAGTCTTTTTCTCTTGTTTTTTCTCTTGTTTACATTTGAATGGGAGGTTTTTTTCTGCATTGTCTGGGCTCAGAATGGATTAACTGGCAGTGCGGGGAAAGACTCCTGCACTCACTTGTGTTGATCTCAGTCTTGGCATCACCCCCACCAGACCTGAATCTCTCACAAGGTGAAAGTGTTGGGATTGTGCTGCTTGGGAGCATGGGCTAGATGACTGCTAAGGGATATTTGCTGCTGGCATCTCTGTATTGGGAAGGTTAAGCCTGTCATTTTCCAAACAGTAACACTGTGGATTTCACGTAATTAGCAAGAAATCACATCCTTGGTTCGAAATCTTGTCTTATCAAAAATAAGTTTTCTGCTTCAGAAGATGGAAGGCCAGAGTTATTCCTAAAATGTCCTTTTTTTTTTTTTTTTTTGGACAGAAATTAATTTTTTGTTGACATTGCTCTAAGAAAAGGCAATTAATTTGTCTGAGGTTTCAAAAAAAAACTTTGATATTCAGCATTAAGGAAATCAGGCCCAAGGGTTGTACTTTGGCAGAACTACTGAAGAGTTATCATCTCACAGGAAGCATGGGATAGACTATACAACTCCTGATGTATTTGTTACAACTCTTCTTATTATCTGAGAGAACATCTGACCCATTCTGCAATTTTAAGTGTACATTTTGATGATGATTATAAAACCTTTTACAGTTAAGCACATGTCAAATGCTAACTGAATGAGGAAATGCAATGCCCTCTTAAGGCTTTGATTTTATGAGCGTAGAAAGTGCATTTTCTTGTCTGTCTTTTAAGTCCTGTAATAGTTTCTTCTTCCATAAGTGCACTGTTGGTGAGGTGATATTATTTATTGGTGAACAAGCGATTTGCTGCACTGGTAAATAGAATAGTAATTCCAGGCAAGCTCAAAAATTAGGAAGTTTTAGTGACATGAAAAAACAGTTCTCTACTAAGAGGGCGTGTACATACACATTTCTAGCTAAGTGTGAATTTGCTTTGGGTAGGCAAAATAAATAAGTAAATAAATACAGCTGTGAGTCCCTTGTATCTGTCCTGGTCCTCTTGGACTGCGTCAGACAGCACATCTCTTTCCTAAGCACAACAAACTCTCTGCCAGAGTCCCTGCACCTGCTTGTAATCAGCCAGACAGCATCCGCAGAGGAGGGTGAGCTACAGTGCAAATTAAAAAGCAAAGGGGAAGCCAGGACATAAAAGAGATAAAGGCAAACTTGCTGTGACCTACTGTTGTGGGCACTTTTAGAACAATTCAGTTGAGTAAAAGTTCCAGGGTCTTTCCTCAGTATTCACAGAATCCCAGAATGGGTCAGGCTCAAGGGACCGCAGTGGGTCATCTGGTCCAACCTCCCTGCTCAAGCAGGGTCATCCCAGAGCACATTGCACAGCATTGCACCCAGACTGTTCTTGAGTATCACCAGTGAGGGAGACTCCACAACCTCTCTGGACAACCTGTTCCAGTGCTTGGTCATCTGTCCCTTCATCCAGGTCATTGATGAATAAGTTAAAGAAGACTGGGCCAGTATTGAACCTTGGAGGACACCACTAGTGACAGGCCTCCAACTAGACCCTGTGTCATTGATTCCAACCCTCTGGAATTAAGGATGATGCAATGCAGTGGTGCTTAAGAATCAGTCAGCTGTTTTCAAGACGGTTTTCACTCCAACTTCTCACGTGTAAGTCTCATTAATCTCAATATAAGTATAAGCAGGCTCAAGAAAAAGGCAGTAAGTTTCTGGAACTGGCTCTGAAAAGCATCGAGAACTGGACAGTAATAGCTGTATTTAACCCTTAATCTAATGGAGAGATGCTCTTCTTCACATATTTCCCTGAAACATGAAAAAAATAAAATGCACACGAATGGCAAAACTTAACAAAGGCAGAGAGTGGACATTAGGATAATACAGAATTGCTTGGCTTTTGCTTACACGTCTGGCTGAAGCACAAGTGAACAATTACACACCTGTTTATTTACTCTGCTTTAACCCACCGGGCTCTGCTGACCTTCACTGCAGCAGGTTGCTTTCTCTGGAAGTCCTAGGTTAAGGTGTAGTATATTTCAAGGTTATTTGCTAATTTTAAAAAAATTTTGTTTGAAAGAGACTACTCCCAAATTGAATGTTGCACACTTGGCTTTAATTCATCAAGGTGCTTAAGTGGGTGCCATGTGTAAGTATAAATGATTACTGTCCACTTCAGCTGGAAGTACTGTTGCTTCAGATTTATGTTCTGCTTGAGTAGCTTGTTGAACAAAAGTCCTCATTTGTAGTTAGGTTTGTGTTTTTTTTTTCCTTAACTTTAAAAACAACTCTGGCTTTACTGTTTTTAAAAAGCTTCCACTTTTTACAAGGAGAATGGAATCACAACTGCTGTGGCCTTTTGTCCCTGTATGTATAAATTGTGCTTAGAGTGTGAAAGCAGAGGACCCTAACCACATGCCCTAAAATCCATGGATGTCTAGAAATTTTTAACTTTCTTATCTCTGGTGATAAGGACCAGACAATTTGCCAGGACAAAAACTTCAGATTCCCAAAGATCAGGTCACTGCAATGAAATCCGGGCTAAACAACCTCACTTTATGTGCCAATAAATCACGTCTTATAGTGTTGACTGGTGAAAAGCAGTAGTCTCCTGTGTCCCATTCATTTATGCAAGACTCATGAGATTTCCTGCCAGTCCTTTACTCCTTTTCACCCATCAGCACTGTTGTATAGATTTACGAAGTCACTGATAAATCTCACATGGCAGTACAGATTAATGAGAATGGGGAATGATTAAAGCTGGAAGTGCTTTTGAGATGTCTGCAAGGTACGTCCATGTGTAATTTTCTTCTTATTTTATGTAATGAAAAAGTTTTGTCACATTTTAGTCTTAGGACCAGATCCCTCATGATGAAAATAATTGTGAAGTCTGCCTAGAAAGAAATCCATAGCAAAAGTAAGAAAGTCACTCTTTTGGAGTGTGTAAGCTTTAGAGGGAGATGAGTTTCAGGCATCAGGATGGTGCTGTAAGGTCTTCCCAGAGCCTTTTCTTCTGCAGGCTGAACAGCCCCAGCTCTCTCAGCCTGTCTTCACAGGGGAGGTGCTTCAGCCCTCTGATTAACTCAGTGGCTTCCCTCTGGACCCGCTCCAACAGGTCCACGTCATTCTTGTGTTGGAGGCCCCGGAGCTGGATGCAGCACTCCAGGTGGGGTCCCAAAAGAATGAAGCAGAAGGGCAGAATCACCTCCCTTGACCTGCTGGCCACAATTCTATAGGTACAGCCCAGGATATAGCTGGCATTCTGGGCTGCAACCATGCACTGCTGCGTCATATTGAGCTTTTCATCCATAAACACCCCAAGTCTTTTTCCCCAGAGCTTGTCTCAATCCATTCTCCACCCAGCCTGTATTTGAGCTTGAGGTTGTCCCAGTCCAGGTGCATCAAATTCATGGAAATGTTGTAGAATTAAGTTGTTTGGTTATGTGCAAACAGTGTAAATTTACAAAAACTATGAAGGGAAAACAACTAATGAGCTAAATTACTGTGAATTTTACATTTGAACACTGAAAGTCCTTAATTTAAAATTAAATCCCTATTTTACTGAAAATTTGAGGTTCCATCAGCAGCTTCTTCCAAAAGATATAACCCACAAAGTCTTGAAATATAAAAATTGAAAACAATAATTATTACAGTCATGAAATGGGAAATTCTGCATTTAACGTGATTATATCAATATCTGTCACTTCTTCCTAAGCCAACCATGACATCTCTTTCCATTGTTTTCCAGTGAAAGCACTCGTCTGTGTGCTTGTACCTAATCTGGCATTTCTCCCATCTGTTCTCTGGATAATGAGTTGGTTTGGGATTTTTTTCTAAATGTAGTAATTCCTTGTCTATCGAAAATAGTTTTGTTAAATACATACTGAGTAGGAGCTATGATGCTCAGTATTTTCCACTGAATATTATTACATTAACATTTTCATAGCTCAGCCTCTGATCTTTTATAGCTGTGTTAGAGTCAAAAGAGAAAGATGGCAGAAAAAGTACAGCTAATTTAATAACTGCTGACAAAGTCTCCAGGTACGCAGAGATTGGGAGTTGCTTCAGGAAGGGAGAGTTTCCATTTTTATAGGGTGTTTCCAAGGGCACTGCTCCTGCCGTCTTCTCCTTCCCATAGTCACTTTGATTTAAAGGAGCTTAAGTATATCCATGATTGCTTTGAGCTCTACTTCAGTTCACATCAAAGTGTGTAGAAAAACTGGCAATTAACTTTAAGGTTGTAGGATCATGACCTCGCTTCTAAGATCAGAAGTAGGATCACAAGTAGCGAGTTAGGCAGTGTTACACTTCAGGACAGTAGCAGCTATAAAGCCAGTGAATTTCAGTGCTTGTATTCAGCTCTGAGAGGAACTGATCAGTGATTTTAAATGTCTCATTACATTTTTCATCATTTAAGTGATTTTTAAATCTTTTTCTAAAGCTATTTGAGAATTTTGTACCAGGAAGTTTTAGTATGTTACTTTTCCCATCAGGAAAAAAAAATTGCAAAAATACCATTTTGCAATGTACATTTCATATTTGTAAAAGTACATTTTTGTTAAAGCACTTAAATTTCATTTGAGGGATCAGTCTAAAATTCTGTTGACCAGGCAATTCTGCCTGCTGATCAAGTGCCATTTAGAATGTGTCCAGAGGTCAGCTAAGTTTGTGCTGGCATGTGCCGATGAACTGCTGCCTTATCTAACTGCTGTTAGGAAGGGACAACTTCATTCCTCCAGCCCATCAAGTTGACCGTGTGAATTTCTAGGGATTTCTGTGCTCTAGGGCTGGTTGGCCAGGTGCTTTAAGGTGAATATATTTCCGCTACAGAGCACGGTCTGTCTAAGATGGTGGGGGAGTTGACCATTGGAACTGCTTTTGCCAAGGACAGCTCTGCTGCTCCAGGTAGACATCGTGTAATGTCTTGCCAGTCCCAGAAACAGTATCCTGACAGTGTCTATTTTACTCATTCAAAAAGGATTTTGTATTCAGATAAGACACTGTGGCACTTTGTGTTTGGGACTGATGTGTATTTTGCCTGCAAGATAAATGCAATGATAGTCTCTTTTCCTGTGGGAATTGTCATGAGTGGACTCATGGTTATTTCTGTGCAAGTATGAGAGCTTCAAGAGTTAGATGCTGCATTTTCAAACCCTTGCACTGCTGTCTTGAGGACAAGCTGCTGTTACTGGAGGAGGTGCAACACCACTTGAAAAGTATTGGTTTCTTTAGTGATGTGCAATGCTAACATCAAAAAGTCCCTCACTTGGGCTTGATGTGCTTTTCATTAAAGCTCCTTGGAGGTCACATGGTGCCAGACAGGGTCCCAGAGGCACAGAGCAGAGAACAGAAGAACTCTGAAGTTTACACGACACAGAAACACTTTCTGCATATGGCTTTGCACAGAATACTCACTTTGAAATATTTTTCCTTACATAAAGATCACCGGGTTTCTTTTTTTTTTTCAAAGCACAATCACTTCTAAGGAGCTGTGTGATTTATTGTTTGTCCTGTACATTTTCTTTGCTTCATAGAATATTTAATTAGCAAAGGTCCTCCTGTTTCTGAGCCTTCTGAAATAAGTTCAGGATCTCTCTGACAGCTGCCGTTTTTTATATCCTGATACCATTACCTGCAGCAAATCTCTGCTGCTCGAGCTTGCTTTTCTCTGATCCTACTCAGTCACGAAAGGCAGTGGAGTCTCCCTGCCTATTCCCTGCCTTGTCTGCTTTTTTTTTTTTTTT